>JAPMOR010073310.1:23620-56862 GCA_026543865.1 Argiope aurantia
ACTCAAGTTTTGAGATTAAACTCATTCCAATTTTTCTATATATCTTTAAAATTTTGTAAATAATCATTGATTACACTAAAGGAAAAAAAAAAGATTTATTTTTTTTAGATATATATTCATATTTAGTAAATGAAAAAAATAGTGTATAAGAATGATGTAGCTTTGGATTTTTATTTTGAAATAATAAATATTTTTATTTTGCAACTCCAAGAATTTTAAATTACACTTTATGAAATCTCGTATCATTAATATATAATATTATTTGTTAGATGGGTTATATGTTTTTTTCTAAAGATTAAAATACTGTTCCTTGCATTAAAGTTTTTAAAAAGTAGAAAAGAAAAAGAAAAGAATGCCAGTGTATTTTAGAGTTTGCAAATACATATTTACGTTAAAGTGTTCCAGACAGTAAATTATAATTTCTAAAAGTATATATAATTGGATTAACTTTACTGCGATACTTTAATTAAAGGTACTTTAAATCTTTACAGATTAATATATTTACTTTAGTTAAGATTATTGCTTAAGACTGTCTGAGCAACGGGTATATAAACGTTTTATTTTTTTTTTTTCAGTCAAACGTCATTTAAAAAACAAACTGCAATCTGACAGCGGCTACGCAAACGATAATGTGTGGTTAGCCAGTAAACAAATTAAATTAATGAGAAATGCTTCCGCTTTGCTATAAAGCTCCCTAGTGGTGATTTTTATTCATTAACGTTCAACAAGCATTTGCTATAGCATTATAGCGTGCAAACATATCTCAGAACCTGTTATATGTGAAATATATTGGATAATTTAAAATTAAAGCTCCTTTTCAGACCCGTATTTCATGATTAACTGTAATTTTAATGAATGGTGAACATTTAGTGTAACATAAATTCTTTAAAAGCATTTAAGATCCTTGTTTTTTTTATTACAGTTAAGAATAATTGCATAAAAAAAAACTTATAATTCATGATAGAAAAAAATATCCTTTCCAACTGAATTTTCTCATCATTATGTATTATGAGCTTATCATAAGACATCCCACTTTATAAAATTAAATTCAAGTTTGGAAAATGATCTTTTAAGTAATTATCTGAATATGTAAGCAATTTTCGCGAATAATTGTGAAAAATTTCATTTAATTATTCTACATTTGATTATTCTGAAATAACAAAATTAGCAAAATTAAAGGAAAGGGGGGGGGCGAACATTCATTACTACGATTACGTAAATATTTAGTTAATTTGATGATTATGTAGCATTCGATAATTTTCCTGGCTCAATTTTTATTGTTCCTTATTTTATCAGTTGGTACAAAGGAATTCAATGAAACATCTATTTTGATTGTATTGTTCTTTCGTATTTTCTAATGAAAAAGATGATTCTTAATTGTATTTTATCTAATTAATTTTTATTAAGTTTAGAAGAAAGGCAAGGCATGCTCAAAACTTTTTAAATCTCTTCTTTTGTTCAAATTTCAGCGACAAAGAATTTTTTTTCACTCTCTCCAATGTTCGTCTTTAGTTATTTTAATTTATGGCCCAATAGCTTTTAAGCTTTTTTTTACAGTAAATGGACAAAGAAAAAAAAGTCTACTTTTGGAAATCAATTCACTTTGTCTACGTCTCAATTTTATTCTGAAACAACACCCTGAAATATTTTAGTCCCTAAAAAGCTTTACTTGCAGTTAAGAGTTGGAAGTGATCCATAAAAACATGTTGATCCATCTGTTGTTCAAAATAACAGATGGTACAGCATCTCATAAAAGAAATACATTTTTTACTGTCGCAAATTAAGGTTTTTTCTTGTATCAGATATCATGTTTCAACAAAAATGTCTAAGTTTCTAAGTAAATTACTTTCTTGTAATTAATCTTGTAATTTCTAAGTAAATTACTTTCTTGTTCTAGTTTATAAATTTCATTCGAAACTTACCATACCTCTGGTATGATGCGTATTCATATTTAGTGTCATTATAACTTCGCATCCCCATGATACATAAAAATAAAAACTCAAAAATACAAAGAACTTCGCAACATTTATGAAAAGTACGATTAGGTATGTTAGAAATTAAATTTTCCTCATATGTTAAATATAAATAATATATGTTCCTCTATGAGTATTATATTTTAAAAACTTAGGACACTTCGATAGTACTGCAGTTTCTCTATAGTACTCTAAAGTATGAGTCATTTTACTCTGTAGTATAATTTCTGCATACTCTATTGTATATTTCTCTTTAACAATAGTATCACTGTATTTACTATTTTAAATTAAGTTAATAATTCATTTTGAAGCTATACGTAAGTTAATATGTTATTGAGCTTGGGATTTTAGGCAGATCATGGATAACGAGGATCACAACTGGACCAGCACTCTACTCTCCTGATTTACACGCCCTACCAACGTAAGGACATGAGATATTAAAGTATTTAAAGCACTCCCGTCTTGATTAATGAATCTTCCTTGAAATCGGGCATTGGACGCAGGCTATTCCAATCTCAAATGATCTATCACCTCATAGTAATATATTCATAAAACTGCTTTAAAGTCTATAATGAGGAATATCATTTCGTTATCTGTTTCGGTACATTAAAGTCAGCATAACAAACAAAAAATACCCTCAAAAATATCATACTTGTCTAGTTTAAAAGATACAATATTTACTAATTATGCAACAAACAATATTGTATATTATACTATTTCGGATAGACTTCCGTGTTTTGAACAACATATTTTTACGAAATTTCCAGCTTCGTTTGGATAGTGGAAGTTATATGGTGTGGAGAACACTCAATCAGCAGGCGGCAGTAGAAAAAAACAACGACGTTTATTTACACGAAGACACACAGGACAGCACAAAGACGACAACTATATACAGCATAGAGAAGACAATTATCTTCAGCCGCGAGACGTGCACACAACAAGACTCTACTGCAGACAGTAGCGCACAGCTTTGTTCAGCACTAGCTTGACTCCGTCGCTGCTCTGCTAATCTCTGGAAGACCAGTTCTTCACCATCGATTCCGACTACTCATCTCTGTCGCTTCCGACTACTCCGCTCCGTCGATTCCGACTACGACTACTCCGTCGATTTCCACTACTCTTCTCTGTAGCTTCCGACTCTTCCGCTCCGTCGATTCCGACTACGACTACTCTTCACAGTCGATTTCGACTACGACTACTCTTCACAGTCGATTCCGACTACGACTACTCTTCACAGTCGATTCCGACTCCACTCTCCACCATCGATTCCGACTACTCTTCACCGTCGCTTCCGACTACTCCGCTCTGTCGATATCGACTACGACTACGACTCTCTGGAAGCTACGGTTGCTTCTTTTTATAGGTCTCAGGAGGCGGGGCTAGAAACCTCTCAACCAATAAGGAACGTTCGAGGCGTATCTGGGTTCCTAATGGACGGATCGGGAAAATTCTCGATGTTTCGGGTATAATCTATTTTGGCGCCAAAGTCGCCAAATTCATCGCCAAGTCGCCAAATGGTCGCCAAGTTTATCACCCAGCTCTGGGACCTCCGAAGCGACACCCGGACTCCGTCCAATACAGATGACTGTAAAACTGTCTTTCTGATGATGGAACCAACTATTCTGGGAAGCAGAGTTGCAGGTTTGTAACAATATGAATAATTATACTTCACCTAAGAGAGGCCCAATTCTGAAAATTCCACTCTTCAGCATCCTAGAAATTCAAAATCTCCAAAAAAAAAAAAAAAAAAAAAAAAGGAACAGCCCCGGGAATTGGGAATTTGAACCGAAGTTTCTTCTTTACCTTGAATGTGAGAATTTGTCCTCAGGCAAACAGTGGATTTTTAAAATAGCAATAATTTTCGACTCCATAAGAGTCTGCCCATCTTTTACAAAGTTATTTTTCTTCGAAAAATTTTAATATTCGTTAGATAAATTAATATATTCTTGCATTTATGAGTGACACCGGAATTAATTAATGGGAAAAAAATTGACAAGAGGAATGACAAGAGGAATTTTTTCATGATGAATAAAGTAAATTTCTTTTTAATTGTATTTTGAAATAAGATCATAAATGAGATTTTTATGAACTGATGTTAACGTTATAGCATAGTCAATTTATTTGAATTTGAAGTCTACCAATCTGATTTTAAAAACGACTAATAAGTTTATTTCATTTTGTTGAATTTGCTCTGTAAAGATTTGATTAATATTATACTTCAAATATGAACATAATTCCTGTCTAGGGAATTTATCTAATAGTTAAATGCTTAAGGAAATGGTATTTATTGGTGAAATGATTGTACATTTTGAATGTTATATTATTCATTAAAACTACAAAATATAGGATTCACATTATGTCAGTTAATTATTTAATATGATTGGCAATTAATTGCTTCATTGGTAAAATTATGTTCTTATTTTCAAAATCCCAATAAAACTGTTCATGTTCTATTAGTAATGCCAAGTTTTGGCAACTATAAATACAGATCATTGTTAAAATGTGAAAGAGGACCTTTAGTGTGATAATTTATTAAAATAATTTCTTTGTAACAATTTGTTATGCAAATTTAAATTTAAAAAGCAAATTAGAAAAAAAAGATTATCTTTTTTCATAATTAGCTCTAATTTGCTTAATTTTCGCAATGTCTGAAAATTAAATGAGAAATGATTTCATGCTACTGAAACGAGGTATATACGTAATAGTTTGTATTACTGAAGAATATTTCATTAAAATTAACTTTCCTGGAATTGGCACACTAGCTTAATTTTTTTAAAACCCTTTTTGCAATTTTTTCTTTCATACCACAGTGTAAGTTCAACTATATTAAGCAATGAATCCTAAAAAGTGATTTAACTTCCAAATAGCAATTAAAGCAATTTAAATTTCATTAATATATTATTAAAATATATCAGAAAAAGATGATATACATTTCTCTATTGAAAATTCCGTCCTTGTTGGGATTTTTATACTACGAACTCCCAAAATTTTGTAAACTTTTCTTCCGTTTACTTAACCAGTACATAAATGGCAAAACTGTTTTTGAAGAAAACTAATCTATATATCGTCACTTAAATTCATGTCATAGCAGCCTACTATGTTTTACGCTTTTGCATTTATATCTTAATAAATGTCTTGATTCCATTTAAGGTATTGTCTAACAACAAAATAACTCATTTGGTTTTCTATATTTGTATCTATTATGCAAATAAGTTTAATGTGGTAGAAACTGACGGTCACTTAGAATCTTTTTCAAATTGTAACCAATTCAACAATGCGAATATTGTACCATCTCAATGAGCTACTAGAATCACATTTAAACGACTAGTAAACGCATCTTTACCTTAACAATTTACGCAAAGCAAAATGATCTGAAGGAAACCGATTCCTAAATTGCCGTATTAACACATATAACCACAACCATCAATACATTACGCCTTTGCATCAATATCCTAATAAATGCTTTACTTACATTTTCGTATACAATCACAGGATATAAGCGATGCGGTTCTTCTAAGCCATACCAACCCATTTGCCTGTCCATATTTGTAACTATAAAGTTATTCACTCGAATGTCTTCCATCGTCTAGGGTCGTGCCTGATATTTACACAAATTATTTAATATAAGCACAATCATTAACAACTGCGAAGGCAAAGATTCACCAATACACTTTGTGCAAACCCCCCATTAGCAATTATTCAGGGCATTTCGATAATTAGCCCCGTATTCAAGGCAGGTTCCATTTATCAACTGACTGGTCACCATTGGGGAAAAGGGGAGTCCTGGTTTCGGCTCCTAAGTTCCTATTTCCAAATGTCTAGTTGTTTACATATATTTTGTGCCCATGACAGCCGCGTGCCGTTAAACGTTAGGGGATAGAATAAACGCAATCTGACAGAAGGGCGTACCATGCATCTACGAATTTTCGCGTGCGAATCGAAATTCACCTTCGGCTTATGTATTCGTGCAGAACAGCATGCTAGATTAGCGTGAAATCAAATTTGTTCGACGTGTTAATTGTGCGTCTGTTCGCAGTACATTAGAATTGATCAAGAGATTCGACGTCGAGAAAATGCCAAAGATAATTTTGTTAATTAATGAACCGACAGAAATATCTATTACAGTGAGAAATATTTCTATAAACCCCCTCAGTGCAAATAAATTCCTCTCAATAGCTTTCACTGATTTTCAAATAAAGGAAAAGCAAAAATTAAGACAAAACGTTGCCTGGAGGCTTGGTTTATGTTTGTATTTCTGCTGGAACAAGGATGCGAATTACGCGAGCGTGAAAATCCAAAGCTGTTATTCGCTGATAGGGTGAAGATTCTTATCAATAAAAATATGTATTTGCTTTTATTTACAGACATGGCATATTTCAAAGCAACATATTTGTTCAAGGCGGCTAAGAATTTATCCATTAAATAAATTTTTCTCTATCCGAAACATGTGTATCTATTGGGTTGTTCGGAAAGTAGTTTCGTTTTTTTTTTGTGGAAATGAAAGACAGTTTTCGTATAATAAACAAATACTTTATTAAATTATATATTGACAGTTCTGGTCCAACACATTTTGCCGTCTTTCTGGTAGTAGCATAATTCCACGCTCATAAAATTTTTGGTCTTTGCTGCCTAAAAACTGATCGAGGTGGTTTTTGACCTCCTCATTTGAGGTGAAGGTTTTACCGTCTAAAACATTTAGCGAACCAGTTCTGGCACTGGCGTACTGTCAACACACCTTCTCCATACACATCGGTCAATTTCTTTCTGGCTTGAACAGCATTTTTACCCTTTCTGTAGTAAAACAGTAAGATATGTCGAAAATGCTGCTTATCGCTCTCCATATTTAAAAGGGCCCCAACCAAAAACTATTGCGTAGAATTAATTGGAATTTTTCACACACAAGCCTTGCTATATGAGCTCTCAAAGCATACAAAAATTATACGGCTTAAATGTGAAGTTGGGTGCAAAAAAATACAATTAAATCCTATGTCGGGAAAAAACGAAATTACTTTCCGAACAACTCAATAATACGTGTGGTAAAATATTTGATCATTTTTCTTCTTTTATATTGGGAATGGCATATTTTGTTTATGATATGGTTTATAATAAATTGTCCCAAAAATATTGGGTACTTTATTAATTTGATGCTGATCATCATTTAGGTTTCTAATTTTGAGGAAAAATAATGGTAATAAACATATGCATTTAGAGAAGAAGGTATTACGATACGAAATTGTTAATCAATATAATCCAACAATGATTATATTTCAATATTATATTACTTAAACTTTTCTTATTTCTAGGCCAAATATAATTATCTTAATAAAATAAGTCTGCAGCTTAATATAAAACAAAAAGTAAGCAAACTGTCATTTAAAGGTATTTTTTCATAAAATTTACAGTTAATGAAGAGTACATAAATTTATTTTTGAATTGCTGTAGTTCCAAATTCATGGTTTTTACTGAATAAGAAAAGTACACAGAATAAATTTATAGCATCTATGAAATGTTGTTTTCTATTTATCTATCAGGATATATTTACAAAATTAATAGAAAATTATAAAATAACTAATAATTTCTAAATCATCCACATTTCATTTCTAATTAAAAGTTATTCAATGTTTTTTAATAATAGAATACTAACGGTTGAATTTATTATGCTTCTCAAGTAATAACTGCATTAATAAAAAAAATTACACGCTTATGGCGTTGAGAAAAATGAACTTATAAGTATTGAGTTATTTGGAAAATGTATCCTTTATTTCTAATGAAAGTCAAATTATTTCTATCCCTTAAAAATAAAAAATAAAAACAATAATTATGATCGAAATACTTTCATAAAAATTCTGTTTTGGAGAACGCTATTATTAAAATCATCCTAGACATTGTTATTACATTTTTAAAACTTAGCTGATTATGTTTGCAACAATGCTTTCTTAAACATTCTATAATGTCTTTATTTATATATGTATTTAATTTGAATATGTAAAGCTGTAATTAAAGTCTTCAACACAAAGGTACTTCTATAACTCTAGTTTAAAAGTTAATGTTAAAAATTTATGAATATCAACAAAATGCTTAAATTAATACCAATGCTATAAAATTCAAATGAATTCAAAATGTATGAAAGGATTTAATGAATAAACATTAATGTCGCAGCAAATCTAGCTAAACTCACAAAAGAAAATACTATAACTGAACGCATTTTTGAATCCACGATTCTAAGCAACCGAGAATGATTCAAGTTTCTGAATAAAATGAATAGCAGTTTGATGTAAACAGCAGTAAAGGCAACTATTTAGCGTCTTAAACCACGGATAATAACTCCCATCTTTCCACTTAAGAACTCAAAATCCTTCTGTGGGCACTCTCTGTAGAATTAAGCAGGCCACGGAATTGGGCTGCAGCTTAATATTTCTGTATTATAATACCAAAATAATCTATTCCAGCTCAGAACTGCTGTAATGTATTATTGCAGAGGCCTAGACATCGGAATACGAGGCACGAATGCTCATACACAACTATGTCATATATCTTCAAAATCACTCAGATGATCAGACAACTCCGAGATCGTGCTTGGATTCAGTAATCTGCATTCGAATCTTCTAAAACTGTATTATGACTTGTTGGAATGTAATTAGAAATCCGAGTTTTCTCTTTCGGAAGAAGTTATTGTATACAGTAATTTTCATTTCTAACTAAGATTGATTATCGTCTGTTGGAATTACAATTATACGACGGTGAATGCCTCCTTATAATTATTAAATAATATAGATTTGAATATTAAACTATTGTTTCTTTTAAAGGCCAATTTCTCTCGAAAGGCTTTATATGATATGCTTATGCTACATTAATTAATGTAAAATTCAAATTAATTAACTGTTATAAAAAGATCATGAATTATTGAAACCCTTTATTAATAATAATATTTAGTAATTAAATATGAAATGCATATATATATATATATGTTTGTGTGTGTGTGTGTGTGTATGTGTGTGTGTATGTGTGTGTGTGTGTATGTGTATGTGTGTATGTGTAAACCTATTTTAACAGATGCTTCGCCTAGAAGAAGAAACTTTTGTAATTTTAAAACTCGATTTATTTCATCAAGGAGGTATATTATATGCAAGGAAGTAGCGATGAGACACGTCTGTCTACATTGTAACAGAAGAGCAGAAGAGCAAAAGAAATCGAAATTTTCCCTTCAGTGTTTTGTACAATGCGATTTTGATAGGGATTTCTTTGACACCTGTTGATTTAGGATAGGGAAATTTAGGTATCTTTAAAAGAATATTGCAAGCATTAAGAATTTTTATCCTTTCACTCGGAGCGTGAAAACCTGCTCATTCCAGCAGTTTTATAGAGCTTGTGTAACATTAATTAAATTAAAAAAATGGAATTGTATCAGAAAATAAGAGACCATTTCGGAATGAAGTTTATATGGACTAAATTAAGATAAGAGTTAGAAAACTTATAAGAATTTAAAGTAGATTAAGAGATATCATTACAAACACACACACAAACATATATATATATATATATACATATTGTGTGTGTATATATAAGATGTTTATTGCGTTAGAAGCGTTTTGAATTTTTAATTCCTTAGAAAAATATATCAAATTCTTCCACGGAAACTTTGGCAATATTTATTAAATTAAAGACTGAAAATTACTCTACTTAATTTGAATCTCACTTTGAAACCCTATTTTTCAAGGAAAACGATAGATTACTGTGCTTTACAGTTTGAATATTCTTGAATCTGGAGTAAATAGATTCTTTTTTGGCAAAACAGTTTCTCTAGCATTTAGTCTAAAATCTTTTATAAATGTACATTACAGCCATTGTCTATTTCGTAAAAAAATACTCAAAGTAGAAACGAATAGTCCAAAATTTATCATTTCTTATGTAGCTTTTAACCTGTACAGCAGAGCATGCTGGAGATAATATATTGACTATTTTTCACTTTTTCAGAAAAATATAAGGGACAGCTAACAACCATATAATCAATATTTACCATATCTTATCAGTAAATATTTATAAAAATTCTGACTTTTTAAAGTAAGTGAAAATGTAACAATATGCTGTGTAAAATACCCTTTCTGAATAGTGAGAAATTAGTTTACCGAACGATATATTCTAGAAAGCATTGAAGGGGAATCTATTTAAACTGAAATATGCAACTCGAAACTCTTTGGCTTCGAGCCAAATATGTTTGGGTGCGGAAAGACTCACAATAACTACATATATCAAACACTCGTTTTTATTTTTTAGAATAGTTAATATTCAGTTGAAACATTAAATCTCTTCAGCCTGAATTTTTCCGATTACATATGTGAATTCAATTTGACAAAATTTTTATCTTCATATAGCTATGCATTTATATCCATAAAATTCAGGCAGAAGTTTATAAGATGTTTCAAGTATGAGACTTTTAAAAAAGCCTCCCTTAGGAAGATTAGATGTTTTTACAATTTTTAAATAATCTAATTATATTCAATTCTAAATATTAATTGTGAGTACATTTGCTATATTTTAACTAGATGTCTTTTTATGTATTTTCGACCGATTCATTTCTTCAGGAATATTTAGATACTAATTTGTAAACACAACTGTATGGAAACATGAGAAATGTGCTATAGCAAAATTCTTTTAGTTTTAGCATTAGAGATTATTATACTAAAATACATATTTTGTATGATTAAGACATATAATTTTCAAGTTTATAATTTTTTTTCATATATGCCCTCTTATCTTGGAGTTGCATTATTGTAATATACACGTAAGCATTTCAGAAGTGGTTTACATAAAAAGGCATGCATTTTTAACTATATTTTTCGTATAGAAAGAATCATAATTAATTAAGTTCCTCCGAAACAAATGCACGAATCTAATTTTTCTCCGTTTTGCTAAAAAAGTAATTATCATTTGCTTTATTAAACGAAATATAGCTAACTCTCTTATATGAGTGAGTTGAAACAGAGAAAGAGCGTGATTCTTAATCCTTTAATGATGTTTAATGTAAATGCATTTATCTGTAATAGCCAAAACACATTTTCTTCTGTTAAAGAAGCTTCCAAAAATGCTTCTACGAGCGTTTTTTGGGAGAACCGAGCTCTTTATCATTCTTCTACCAAATTAAATGTACAGCAAAACATTTTCTCTCTTGTATAAAATTTCTCACTTCCAACTAGTCTCTAAGTGATGCTGTAAATTTATGCGTCATTTGACCTCCTCTGCTTTGATTTAACATACAAATTGAAAATCAATATCTGCTCGCATGCGAATTTTAAAACATATTAACCATGCTTCCTCAGAAGCATATGGTAATTTTCAGGAGAGTTGTTTCAAAAGTTGTGCCTGTAATAAACAATTTTGGTGAAATGAAATATAAATAACTTTTTATTTTACGATGTGGATGCATTATTTACAGTTGTATTTGAATTTCATTTCATTAATGCTTCCATTTGGCAGTCAGTTATAAATTTTTGTTGGAAGTGATAATCAGTTCTGATATTTCTTCACCTTAGAAAAATGATTTTTTTTTTATTTAGGAAGTATTAAACCTGTCTTAACGTATACATTTCCGAAATAGTCAAAAATCAATTGATGTTTTCATGAATTTTTTAAAAACTCCATATTAATTAATACGTTTGACCTTGATTGATAAAGTTTCTTTTTTGAAACATTATGTTCAAAATATAAAGCATTGTTAAGAAAGCATTTGGACGAATTTTAAATATGGTGAGGTTAATGATGCGGTATAATGTTCGGTTTCTTTAAATGGAAATAAATGATTTCTTAAAGGCCATCAGCATTAAAGTTTCTTGAATGGAAGATTTTAAATTTTAAATCGAAATCAGTGAAGTAAGCAATGATCTTACGGCCTTAACCAGTAAACAGATGTTGTCGCAAAAGTGAAATATAGAGTTTCTTGGATGTTTTAAATGAATTCTTCAGAATTATCTATTTCCAATAATAAATAATTGGACTAATAATAAATAATAAATTTCAATGAAATATAATAATTTTATAAAATGAATTGTAAGGTGCAAAACACGGAAGAAACCCTTATGTATAAAAACAATCTAAATATTAATTCAACATTATAGAAACATGAAGTTTTTTAACTGGTAATATTTTTATTATTATGTAGACACTTTTTTTTTTACCTTTTCGAAAATTGTTTTTTAAGTAATCTTTGAATTTCCTTTGCATTTGAATTTTTAATTAATGAAGAGTACTTATTTCTGGAATTATCTATTTCTTTGCTAATTTTTTATTCCAGTTGAGAGTACTATCTCCAATTTAACATAAGATAAAATATATATGAAAAATAAAAGAAAGGTTACGTGTTGGAATTTTTGCTTTATTATTGGCTTTCAGAAGAAATGTATTGAAAGTAAATGACATTTTAAAATAAGAAGATACAAGTAACAATAACCAATGTATATATTATTTATGATGACTGATTCTTTAAAAAATTTCGAATTTAACAATTTAAATAGATAACTTAGTTTCAATCTTAAAGTCATTAATAAAGGAAAATAAATGGTTATTTCATTTTTAGTAGTGGTAATTTAGTAGCTTGAAAATAAATCTACTATAGTAATGCTTAAATAATAGCAACCAAGAAAGACAATGTTGTAAACATTAAAATAAGTACGAAAAATTCTAATTAAAATTCGAACAGTTTGATTCATTTCTAAATTTTTAAACAAAAAAAGTATAAATTTAAAAATTCATGAATAAGTAAATACCAGAAATTAAGAATAATAAAACTGTCTGAATTTAACTCATTATATCATTCCTAGATTAACTTAGTAATATATTAATTCATAATGTATTAAATTCATTTAATTAACGTTTTACTTCAGAACTTCAAAAATGCATTGTTCAAGAAAATCTACAAAATATAAAGGTGATAAATTGAAATCAATTGTCATTTTTTACTCAATTTCTCTTTTGAATTAAGTTGCGTAATGAATTTAGAGATAAAGCTTCAATGAATTCCCCCCTGCGTCAACATGATGTCTTCACTATCTTTAAGAAAGAAAAACTGAAAAAAAATAACATTCTCTTAAAAATACATGCATTTTCTTTTATACAAGGTGAAAAATTATGAATATTTATTCATTTTAAATACAATATTTATTTGTCTTAAAATATTATTACAAAACTGATAAACAATTATAAATGTATCAAAGAGCATAAGCATTTGATAAAATTAGTTCAACCTCTTTTAAGATTGAGCACTAGATAAATTAAGAACATTCTAATTAATTCTATTGAGCCTTAACTAGTCGTTTAACATAAGAAAGTGGAACAAATAATAAAATTTAATACATTTACTGACAAGCCTTCTCAAGGAAAGATACCAATGTGACAGCGCACAGTTAAATAAGCTGAAAGATTTAAGATATACCCGTACACATTCATTCCGAATTCTGGTTACGAAAGTCCAAAAATTTAAAAATATATTAGAGAGGCGAACCCGAAATAGATAAGTCTAATCTAGTGATAAAACAAATTGCTCAAATGTTGCTCATCATTTCCATTTTATTTTATAGCTGTGAGATTTAATCCATATAATCGATAAAGCTTCTTGCAGATGGGAAAAGAAAATTTGAAGGAGGAGTATTCACTTAAGGGCGGAATAGCGACTCAAGAAAAACAAAAACCTTTATTTATCAAAGGTCTACAGAGGAAGTTAAATCCGGCGTAACAAAGGTTCCCAGATGGGGAATCTGTCCTTATTGAAAACATGTTTCAAAGGACGTGGTAATTGAAAATTTGATTAAAAGCAATTAATATTCAAGCTTTATCCAATAATTCTTTCCGAAAAGTGGAGCAAGAACAACGATTTGTTTATTCTTTTCGCCATTTATAACATCCTATTTTTCTACCGGACTGAGTGATTATTCACACTTCAGTTTAAACAATAGTAATTACTGTTTGATCGGTTTTCCTGGCAAGGATTTTCATTGAAGCTTTAGATTTTATTCAGAAAGCAACATCCTGTAGCTGTGTGCGAGTTCGAAATTAATCACCTTTGTAAGATATGCCGACGTAATTTAATCACTGGAGCCGTTTCACAATGAAACTTTTCAGCTGTCGATTCTTCAGTTTAAACATTAATTGTTTAACGAACTCATCAAGTGGAGGTTTCATCCGGTTACTGATGATTTGAGTGAAATATCTCTCCGAGAAATTCACGGGAAGTTTATGAAATTAATCTTGCAACCTTATAATTAAACAGGACGTTGGAAGAATATTCATATGAGAATCTGGGCTTTAATCAAAATTTAAGCTGGGCGTCTTCTCTTTTTTGAAGTTTACCAATTTTCATATTTAATTCTTCCTTTTTTTTCTTTATTATGCAAAATATATAATTAGGAAAAAAAATCATCTAATAAACCAACAGGACGGGTTTTACTTTTCTATTTATAGGAATAACTGGTTCAAAATTATAACAAGTATCTTGTTGTGTCTTGTTGTACAAGTCATAGACAAATATGTAGTTTTATATCAAACCGGGTACAAATAATAAAAATAATTTTTTAAACACAAACTTTTCTTATTATGCTAATAAGAAGGATTGTTTTAATGTTAAATGGTTCGTTTTTTTAAATTTTTAACTTATACAACATTATAAACATTTTTTTGTATTTTACGATAATTTTATATCAAATTTCATGACAGCCGTCACTACTAGCATTGAATTAAGTTTTATTAATAGACTGATTAACTGGTAATCAAATTCTAAAATTTTTAAAATATTTTGTTGCCATCGAGAATGTAAAACAGCATACAATTCAAAAATTCGAACCTCTCAAGAAATGACTGTAAATAGATTTAAAAATACCCTTTTTACAAATATGAAACAAGTTAATTTAAATAAAAGTGTTTATTTTACTTTTATTATTTATTTATTTATTTTACAACAATACCCATACAAATTTTGCATTCAGTGTTCAATCGTATTTTGCTTGAAGGCATATTTTAAAGTTAAGAAAAGAGAGCCTAATTGCTGCTGGTATTTCGGAATTTAAGAAAAGACTACTTTCATTACTTCGTTATGTGATTCACGGTTAATTTCTGTGGTAAAAATGTTAAAAATTAGTACAGTCGATGGATTTGAAATTTAGCCTTGAGGTCTATGTTAAATTTACAGCGTACAGTTTTAGAGCATTCATTTGTTAGAAAATAGTTTGAGGTGGAAATTGATATTGGGAATGCTGTGCTATCCTGTTCATCTTGGATATCAGGTTCGTTGAGTATGTTTCAATGTCCCGAAAGGCATTTGTACATTAAGTGCGTTTTATTTACTAAGAGTTCAGTTATAGTCCATAAAAGACAACATAAAGAATTTAGCTCTATTTTCTCTATGAGAACACATCAGTTATGGATTCAAGAGAGATTGAGAGAATCATCAGATTCTTGCACGATTGATTCTTAAATAAATGATAGTTAAAATTATAGATAAAAGAAAATATCTTTATGAATATTTATCAGATCACCTTTAAAACATTATGGAGAGATTCAACTGATATATTGATTTATTTGATTTTATTTTCTCATCTTTTAATTTAAATAGTTATTATTTCGAACTCTATGAAAAGGAGCACAGATGCATTATGTATTTCATAATTTTAATGAATGTCACTTTCATTAACTCACTATATGATTCTCGCTTAATTCTTGTCCTAAATGAACCTGGGAGTAAATACAGTGGGTGAATTTGAAGTTCAGCCTTGAGGTCTGTGATAAGTTTACAGTGGATAATAGTTTCAAACTGTTAGAGCGTTCATTTGTTACAAATCGCTGCATTAGAATAGTTTGAGGTGGAAATTGATATTGGGAATGCTATGCGATCTTGTTCCGCTTGGATGTCAGGTTGGCTGATTAACAACGAGAGTGCTGCAATGTCCCGGCGGGCATGTGTACATCAAATGCGCTTTATTTACTTAGATTTCAGCTATAGTCCACAGAAGGACAATTTAGTGAATTTAGTTCCAGGCGTTCTATAAGGATGCATTAGTTGTTGATTCAAAACGATTCGAATTTGAAGAGCTCAGTAGATTTAGGCTCAAATAACTTCTAAATAAATCATGACTAACAAAGAGGGTTAAATGGGAGGGGAAAATCCAAATACAGATTTATCAAAGAAGATCTCCTATGATAAATTATTAATTGAAAAATTCATTGTGGGAATGTTTTAGAAAACTTAAATATTCGCCAATCAAAAAAAACAACCCCTGAAATTATTTCAAATTTGGTATTACTTTAATTACGTACCAATTAATTAAATTAAAATAAATAACATGTGTAAATTGAAATTTTTGAAAGATTGAAATCAAAAAAAAAACTTTAAAAAATTGTTAATATTGTTAATATTAAATTTTAAATATTTTCGCTATTATTTCTCAAATAATTTTTTTCTCGGATTTGAATTACATTACACACTTGCATTGTGTAGTAAATGCAATTACACGCTTTTATTATTGCATGGAAATTGTATTTAGCCGTGGTATCAAAAAGTAAGGATTTCACAAACTAGGGAAATGTGAACAGTCTGGCGGAAATCTTAATATTTTTATAAGAAGTTTTATAAGCAATTAGATAAGAAATATAGAATAGTAATTTAGAATAAGCAAAACGGAGAAAAAAAGTCATGTTAAGACATGAAGCTAAAACATCCTTAATTCATATATAAATAACTTCATCAAGATATTTGAAAGATTGATGTAAGGAATTACCATAAAACTGCAAGAAACTGAAAAAATAAAAAAATAACGAACTTAGTTTTTTTCTTATTATTTCTATTTGAGTTATCGGTCATTAAGGACTGTTTAAGGAAAATATTTTCATATTCACTGTACTATATAGGATATAAATTATTTAAAAATTCACTCAAAAAATATTAAATTGCTAGCTCTAGTATTAAAGACTACTTAGAACATATAGATATTAAATGTACTCTGTTAATATTACTAAGGAATTTCTTTTACTAACATTCTAATATCACAAATCATCAAGTCATCGATCTAAAGATAATTATCGTACAATTAATAAAAATAGAATTCCATTTTTCTTTCCAAATTTCTTTTGAAACTTTTCAAATTGTGAAGTTGGTGAAAGCACTTTCTGTAAATAATTACTCTTTCATAATCTTTTAATGGTTTTTAAGAGCCAGTTATATATCATCAACCCTTACTTGTAAAGTTAATTAGTGCAAAGTAAATCCATAAAATAGATATCCGAATTTTTTTCTCTTTTATTTTCGATTATTTTTTTCAAATATCTGTTACACTAAAATCCATATTAACCTTTCCCATGATCGATTTCTCTTTATTATACACCCTTTTTTAATGTTTTTATAAGAATATGTTTCATTTTGAGCGAGATGATCTTCTAAAAAATGTTTGATTAACACATTTAAAATATGTGTAGAGTATAAAGACCATTGAAAACTTTTTATTCTCTTAGATGTCTTTTTTATTTTTTAAATCTGTTTGAAAGAAGCAAACGTTCCATAAATTTGGAATGGCGTAAGTCGATATTATGTCTTATTATGAAAAGTCTGCTTCAGTGATTTGTATTTAATTAAAATGGTTTAATTCATTCATTATTTGAATTTCAATGCATACAATTTAATGAAGAATTCCTATGTTTATAGTTATTCTTAATGTTTATTATATGAGTGTCTTCACATGGTTTTTGGAAACACAGTATTTTTAAGTATCAATTAAATTTTTAATATAGAAATACTATGGAGTAATATACATTTCAAAGCCCAACATCACTACTACTAAAAATTCTGTTGAAAATCATGTTTTCAGTTAATTGTATTTCCTTATATAAAAATATAAGTGTTTGAATCTTTTAAAATCATTTTGGATTTCTTTGAATAACACGTTTAAAGCTAAATTGAATTAAAATTCCGTTTTAATTAATATTTATGAATAACCTTATTTTCTACCGAAACATTTAAGTTTTACATTTCATTCTTCTTTTTCTTTTTTTCTTTTCTTTCTGTTTTTGAAATATAGGGTAATATAGAAATATCAAATATTTCATATGAATTTCAAAATTCTATGCATTTTAGCTCAAATGATGCTGAACATGCACATGCACTCATTACCGATATAAGATATTCGAATTTCTTCTCATTGATTAATAGAATAAAAATGACATGGCATTGGAACAATTTTAATTCGAAGAGTTTCGAATATGTTACGAATTTCAAAACAAGTGTGAGGATATTAATAATTTGTATTTTAACTCAATTATATTTACTCCATTAAGTAGATTTTAAAAGATAATGCTTATATTTATATGTATACTAGCCGCCTTTGGCGGCCAGCCGATTCGCCAGTATTACCGCTCGCTACAATTTTCAATTAAATATTTTAAGTAACTGGTCTCTTAAAGGATTCTCAAACAAAACATTTTTAATCTTCAAATTTTGATAGTCATACCAAACTTATATTGTTTAGATCGTTTCGTTCAATTTACTATATATATTTTGCTAATTTGTTGCCATTTCCGGTAAAATTTCAACGTTAATTAAAAATGTAAATGACGAAATTGCAATTAATATTAAGATATTTTTTAATAAAGTCAAGCGTTTCATTTTATTAATCATCTTTATTGTTATTTATTAATTATTATTATTATTGAATATGAGTATTGCAAACAGAATCGCTCGGTATTTAAGTCTTATGTTAACTACAAAATATTTTCATAGTTTATGTAATATCTCAAACAATAATTCAACAAAAATTTCTGAGATTCAGTATAAAATTCAGTTTTTAGTTTTGCTTTCAAAAGGATTGAAATGAAATCAATAATAATATTTTGTTCCTGCTTATAAATATATTTCAAAAATTATGAAGTCTAAATTTAATGCAGTAAGGTATCATATTCTGATAAATATTCTGGACACACCAAATTTTAAAGAAATGAATGAATGTTTCTTTTTTCCACGATCAACTAAGACTTATTTATGAAGTTTTAAATGTTAAAAATTTAGAAAAACTCACCATTTTCATAATCTTAGGCCAATTAATCTTGAGAAACCTGCGCGCTTATTGGCGTATTTTCTTTGAAACGATTGATTTAAAATCTAAAATTATCCTTTTTTTATTGAATAGTGATATTCAAATCTTCATAAATCAGTCAGTTAAAGTGATTTGAAATTAACTCTTAAAAGTCAGTGATTTAGTTGATTGGAAATTAACTCTATGACCACCATAAAATCTGTGCTTTCTCTTGTGGTGTATGCATTCTCCTTAATATCCGATCGAATAAAACATCACATACAAAAGTACTACATAGAACAAACACATCAAAAGTAAACATAACATTTCAATAGTTGCCAAAAACAAAAGAGAGAAAAATGCAATTAATAAGCAGACGATATTTAGAAAAGTACAGATATTTAGACTGGAAAATGAAATTATCTGAAATTAAAAACACGCGCAGACGATATTTACAAAAGTAAAAATATTCAAACCTGAGAAGGAAAATATATGAGTTACTCCATCAATAAATGCCATAAGTTTGTTTACATCTACATTATTTTATGAGTCATTAAATATCAAAATTGATCCGGGACTGAATAAACACCCTGTATAGAGAGTGTAAAAGATCATAAAATAATTTTACTTGAATTTATTTTTTAGAAAAAATAATATTTCATTATTGTTTTATTTCTTACAGACACTTGCCGAAAATTATAATTTTGCAGATTTCATTTCCAAAAAGATTTAATTTATTTTCAGTTAGAGCTTTAATCAATGTGATGGCAACACTTTCAAAAAAGCTATTTTTTTCTCATGAATGCGAAACGTGCTTAATCCTCATTTTTATTTTTGACGAAAAAAATTATTGAAAAACATAGTTACAATATTTATTTAAAAATTCATTAAAAATAGAAATTTAATTTTAAGATTAAAACAGTAGTATCATTTAAAAGATAAATTTTTGATCTTTAACTTCATGTAAAAATCTTCTTTGTTCGGTAATATTTTCGGCAGTTATAGCAGAAACACGTTAAAATTTCGCTTAATTTTTAAATAAATAAAATTCTGGTTAAAAATTCGAAAAAATAACCCCCAGGTGCACATTCCCGGCCTCCAAGGTATACACGTGCCAAATTTGGTAGCTGTAGGTTGAATGGTCTGGTCTGTAGAGCGCCAACACACACACACACACACACACACACATTGAGCTTTATTATAAGTATAGATTTAAAGAGCTCCACATTAAAATCGATTATGGCTTATTTCTTTAATACTATTAACAATATTAAAATTAATCATTTATTGAATAATTAAATTTATCTATCAAATATCTTTGTCAACAACTTCCACTTCGCCTCTTATTTCTACCTCCTTATTTCCAAAAATATGGATAAGATAATAAAGTTTACTAATTTAAATAAACTGTTTGAAAACCAGATTTTAATATAAAAATATCATCAGTGATCATAAAAACATAATCAAATACTATTTATATGATCTAAAATTTTTCGATGTAAAACTATCAAATAATAGAATAATTTAAATAATTTATGTTAATTATCAGTTCACAATATAAAATAATTATGAATGAAATATTCATGTTTAAAATGATTCTTTATACAACAGTTATTTTTCCAATTCCGACAATGAAGGAATTACTAATAAAACATAAAAATGCCTAATATCAATTTTTTTCCAAATTTCAAGCTACCTGATGTTTAAAATACTATTCCAATATTTATTATTTGCTCATAAATATACACAGGAAAATTTTAAACATGTTAAACAGTTTCACAGAGACAATTATAGAACTAGAGCAAGTTTCAATAAAAATTTAATTTTTTAATGCAGTGAATTATTTGCAACATAGATATTAACTGTTGCAAGTTTATAATGAACAGAGAAATCACATATAACCTTTACTGTAATTCTTACACTTTTCCATAAACAAACAACAACAAAAAAAAGGTCAGCAGCATCCCACTGAGTTTTCTTTATTCCTTGCCATTTCGTGAAAACAGTCGTTTTCTAGAAATTTTATTATCTTCAAAATACTGTTACAAAGAAAGCTTACTGGGGAAAAATTCTCAGAAAAACAAGATTTTATAATCAAAACTAGAAATCCCAAAAGAAGTGCATTGTGAAACAGGCTTGCGAGTAAGAGTTTTGTAGATACGTGAAATTGCGAAGAAGAAAGAATAATGAAGAGTGGAAGAAATAAGGCTTCTCTCTTTTCCACAGCACAATTTCGTTTCGACAAATTCCTTTAATAAGTAACCAGTATGAAATTTCCTTCTTTTATTCTCTCGATGAAAACAAAATGATAAAAGGACGAATTTTTGGGAGGTGTGTGGTAGCCTACGAAGAGGAGGAAAGTTCTCAATTTCTTTGGTTTAATTTTTTGCTCTCTTTTCTTTTGATATCTAACACTTTCGAGAGAAAGAAAAAAAAATATTTGCAGAGTGATTGTAGGTTGTGAAACCCTTTTTTTTGTTTCAATGAAGTATATTTTTCGTTTTGTACTATGATGGAAGTTTCGAAACTGTATGGAGTCTCATAAAGAAAAATGCTTTTCTATTCCTAAAACCTGCAGAAATTATATTTTCAATCTTGTTATTTGTAACTTAGCGGTAATTTCTGATGATTGCAATTGCTTATTTATATTTGTCTCATGCCAAAAATTAGATTTTTCCTTATTTAATTTTAGTTAAATAATAACTTTATGAAAAATAAAAAAATATTATCTCTTGATATTTTCCAAAATATTCAATAATTAATATACAATTCAAGCATATTTCCTGTTGATTCAACGAAACAAATAAAATTTTAATTAGTTATTTATCAGAGTAATTTCCCAAGTAATCCTCTCGTTCTTTATTTCTTAAATCTGAAGATCGGCAAAATAAATTTTTGATCATTGCAAAATAAATTCTAATTCAATAACAGCTTGGTGTAATATTTGACAGTGTAATAAAATCAATGGGGTGCAACGTAGAAATTAGTTAAAAATCCTAAATTAGATTCTGTTTAAAATTTATAATAAAAAAGTTTTAAAGTTATTCTATAAGTAAAATTTAATTATAAAAATGAAAATCATTTATCCAAAGGCTTTAATATTTGTAGAAACATACTTTAAGATATTTTTGATTGATGCATTGGCCAATAGACTTCAACTACTATCAGCTTTGTATTTTATAGATTCCAAATACTTCTTTTTAATTTGAAATACATGGAATATATATATACAAAATAATTTACTAAGTGCTCATTTTTATAAATACTCGGAAAGAAATTCAATTTCAATTTTTTCTATTTCTCTTCGAATAAAAGTGGATAACTAATGCTTATGTCCAAAGCATTGTCAAAATATAGACAGTTATAAAAAGAGCAAAAATATATTTATTAAAATAATCTACAATCAAAATATTTTAAAACTCCTAATAATTATAGAAATTCTTTATGACTTATATGCCGTCGAATGAATGGCATGGAATAGTCTTTTATCTCCATGAGTGTATTATTTAAATCAAGTATCAATACCAGAATATTTGAATTTTAACTTCTAAATGAAACTCTAAATTGTACATATTTCTATATTTAAATAAAATGAAAATGCATGTAATATTTAACTAATTTATTCAAAAGCAATTTTAATATTATTATTGACATCGCATCTCTTTCATAGATTCATTAAACTTTTCTATTATTAAAATGTCTGTTGTCTTTTAACACACATTTTAAATCAATGTTGATGAATTTCCGAATTACCAAGTTAATAAGTATGTTTGTTCGTTACCAATGGTATATGATGATAATTAAAGAGTAACTGAATAAAAAAATACCAATAATAATTTATTTCAATTTAAAATAATGCGAAAGAAAATATCATGATTAAAGAGCAAAGAGTTCTGTGTTTAATTCGAAAATAATACTGGCAATTTTAAAATAAGATATAAAATTAAAATCCCTTTCATTTCTAAGAGAAATGTATCTTGGCAGAAAAATTAATTTACGTTAGATTGAATATTCATAAATTTTTTCACATATATATTAAATGAGATTTGTTAATTCAATTTCTGCAGAATATATGTATGAGATAGAAATTATTTTAGTAGTTTTCTATCTTACTTTGAAATAAATTCATTCTATATTTACTCTAATTATGTTATTTACAACTATTTTCAGTCTCACGAACACAAACAAAGCCAAGATTCATTAATTGTAATGAAAATAAATTTGTTAATAATTTTTCTGAAATTCTACTCATTTTGTCTTTTTTCTTTGCTTTTACAAGAGAAAGGAAAACGGAGAAAAACAAACAGAATTTTGTTTCGAGAAGGTTTTCATTTTTATTGTCGGCACTGGTTGAGTTTACTTTTGAAAAATTGTTTCCTAAAATACAAAAAGAATTCTAAGGAAATTGGAATTAAATTGAAAGTTACTGGAAAAGGAATAAATGAACATATACTCATAGATATATTATATTTTAATAAAAAAATGTGTAATGTAGCAGTTAAAGTATGTTTTTTTTTTGTTTTTTTCATTGTATTGAAATGCTTCTTATTGTATTTAAGTCACATGTTTATCAGATAAATAACATGATTTTTAAAGTTTTTAAATATTCTTAAAATTATTCATTTAGATTAACAATTTATTTTAATGAAAAATATTGAGAATATCACACAAATTCTCTTGTATTATTTATAGGAATGAAAAACAAAAACAAAAAAATTAACCATTTTATTTACAACCATCCCTGAAGAAAGAAATGATACAATGAATATTTAAGTATTCTGATCAAAACAATTGTGTTAGATGAAACCTTGTTTCTTGTAAATATTTGCTCCAATTATTTAATGAAATTGTAACTCTAACGATATTTTCGAAACCTGAAACTTATACATCTTCATAAATAATTCTTCTGAATCGTTTTTCTTTATTGAAATCTAAAAACTAAATTTGGATAGCTTTTCAAAAAAGGTTTATTTTTAATTTTTTATTCTCTTGGTAATTGGATTTCAGTTGAAAAGGAAGAATATTTAAAAGAAATTGTTGAATTTTTGAAACCATCTCCACTAATTAATTAATTAATTATCCTATCTAGAAAACCTAACAGATTAATCAAACCTGAAAGCATTTTGTCTTAATAACTGAAAGCAGTTGAATTAAAAAGACTTTTTGTATTATGAATTCAACTTTAAGAAATTGGAATGTGAAAGTTAATAAATTCATTTCTTACATCACTGAACAGTAATTGATGAATAGTTTTAAATTACTTGACATCTTAAGTAGTTTCTCACAATTAGAATCAAAAAATATATCGCATCAAATTCGGTCTTCGTTTTATTCTTTTTTTTTCAAGTTTTAGAATTGAACAATATCAAATACTAAGATAGAAGTAATTATGTTTAAAATAGTAATAATTTAATTGGAAATATTTTCATTTTCACTTCTAAAAGGATTAATTTAAAATTAAATTTTTTGAAGGAAAGAATATAGTAACTTTAATAATTAGCTTTTTAAAATAAACATCTATTCATTAGACTGAAACTGGAGAAGGAATTAGCTCTGTCCTTTTGTTTAATTATATATGAATTTTAATTAACACATAATAATTTTTATTGTAGGCAAGAAATATAAAGGATTGTCTTTCAGTTTTTACATAAAGCGTTTATTCATGATTTCTGCACTTTAAAAATTCGTTATTTTTTTTAAGTAATATTATTTCTTCATTTTATTAAGTAGAATTATAAATGAACTCGATTAAGAAAAAGGCAAATTGTGTTTTCCTTCACACTCAAATATTATCAGAAATAATACATTCGGCATTAATAGAAAGCAATTGCGAACTGAATAAAAATATAAAAATGTCATATGAAGCTAACTTTAAAAATGCTTATCTTATGAATTCATATCGCATGCTTTCACGTTTTTAAAGTTAATTTTAAAAAATTATAATGCAGTATGGTTTGACTTTTCTTCATAAATTCACGAAACTCTAATTTCAACCGGAATTAAAAGATAAATAATATTTTGTTCAGATGTGATTGTTATGTTAATAAATGCATGTTTGAATAAGATTTACGATTAAAATCACTAAATGCAATTTTCTAATTCCATTACATTTTACCACTATCAACAATCACATTTCAGGATAAAATACTTTTGTTTAACATTTATCTTCGATTTGAAATTTAATTTATCGGAACTCATAACCGATAAATTAGGAAATGAATGTAATGACTTTCGGATTCTTAACAAATCCATGAAATTTTTACGTTTTTATTCAATCAATCTAATTGTTCATGTTCATTAAAATTATCGCAAAAAATAATTTTTTATAGTGGTGTGATCGAATAATGACTAATCAAAAGCTCACAAAGGATGTTATTTATTACTAAGATTAAAACAATTGCATTGGAAACATTAAATTTGGAAAGACTATTCAATCAATCCAATTGTTCATGTTCATTAAAATTATTGCAATAGATAACTTTCTTTTTTCATAGTGGTGTGATGGATTAATGACTAATCAAATGCTCACAAAGGATGTTATTTATGAAATTTTATTACAAAGGTTTAAGGCGATTACATTGGAAACATTAAATTTAGAAAGACTAAGAATGTTAATATTACACCAAATTAAAATAATTTTGAATGCTATCCTAATTTTTTAAAAGAAACTGATATATTTGCACAAAATTTTTTGCTCAAATAATATTGTTTTAATTATTATTTTAATAATATATGTTTTAATTTTGAATTTCTTATTGGAATGAATGTTATTTATTTTCAAAGGGCTGCTTTCATAATTCTGAAGAGGGCAGAAATATTCTTCTTTCACTACTTTTCCAATAATACTTTTCTATGTACATTCAGTTAGAATTACCGTTTAATATTGAAAATTTAACTGTGATAACTATATAATTACGCTGATAAAACGTAGGCAGGTGCTTGAAAAGTTCCTAGTTCTTCGACGTAGTCACTAACGTACTTGCTGTCAGTGACATATAATCTATTGTAACCTATCAATTTAGAATATCTTAAACAATACCAAATTTGTTCATACTTCAGATGTAGTAGTCAATCATTTTAATAATATCTGACAGAGTTCGGTGACTAATGTTATGAAGATTTTGTTTCATCTTTTGGTTAAGATTATTACAGCATTTCGGTAAAGTTGTGCAAACTCCTATCCGATGCAATTTTATTCCTACTAAGCGTTTCTTCTGAATGCCTGGCATACTACTATTTTATATCGTATCAGCATAGTTTTAGACTATTGAAAAGCACATAATGTCCGACTACACTTTCCAGCACCTGTGGGCAGGTTTGGATTTATGAGACCATTTATTGAGAGTAGAATACGATTAGAATTAGCATGTAGTATAAACTAATCAGATTACTTCTCGATTCCACAGGCACTTTTAAATTTCTAACTCTTATCGTAAATGTAATGTAAAATTATACTGAAATAAAGGAAATAAAGATTTAAAGGTATCTCTTGAAGAAGAATTTAAGACAAAATAAAAATCTGTTCATATAATTTTAAATAATAATAACTCCACATTGAAGAACTAACCACAGAAATCGAAACAGGAAATATGCGTATGGAAATATTTTCTTAAGATAATTAATAACACTAATATATATATAATATTGCATTCATTAATTTTATATAAAATTTAGCAAAAAATAAATGATTTAATTCAAGAATTTTTAACAAAAGTTTTGCTCTCTAAATAAAAAATTCAGAATAATATTTTTTATTTTCAAATTACTATTAAAAAGGCAACGATTATGGATTTAAAATCATGCACTGAACTTTGCAGATATAAAAGATTTATTAATATTTTTTTAATAAAATTTATTAATTAAATTAAAAATCTTTCGAATATTCTCTATGAAAGCAAATGCAGCATGTAGAAATGATCGCAAGCCTACACATGTAGAGGTAAATTCTTTTGTAAGAACATCATGCTTGAAATAATATTTTGCTGTCTCAGAAGCTCAAAATAAAAAAGTTAGTATTGCTTATAATATGAATGACCTTTTAGGCACGTATGCCATTTGAAAATAAACAAAATGCAACTTTTTTTTCAAATAATGCATTTAAAGGCAAAATAAGAATCTGATTTTTTAATGCAAAGAAAGATTTATGATGGAAAAGAATGTATAAAACATTTTTCGTTAAGATACATCATTATGTGTCCCTTAACATATTAGGTCTCATGATATTCATCTTCGAGGGATAAAATATTGAAAATGACATTTATCATCTACCTGCTAAGTTTTTTTACCTTAAAACGCATTAATCTAATGATAGTTTTTAAGACCATTGTTCTTATTTTTTGTCCACATTCCATTATTTTCCAGCGGTCGAAGTAGTTTTCATTCATCATTTTTCTTCCTAATTTCAATTCCAAAGTGATTTTCGAAGAATGAATTTCGCTAATGCATTTCTTATTAAAATTTGCAATCTGCAATACATTTTTCCAAGAAAAAAAATGTGAGCATGTTTGTTATTTGTGTTGAACGTTTGTTATGTCAAAGCGCCCATAATTTGAAATATTCTGTAATATGCAGGGTTTTCTTAGTAGTTGAAATACTTCGAGTGTACTGAAATTTATAAAAATATAATATAATGGACTAATATTATTATAAAATTTTGCCTTTAAAACAATGAAATATTTGTAGAATGTATTAAAAATAAATACAGGTGTTAAAATTGAATGTATACACATAGCCTGCAGCAGAGAAAAAAACAGAAATTAAAGTTCTTCTTTGTCATTCATTGTTTTTCACGCAAAATAGACGCAAAATAAATTTACTAAACAAATGAGGATTATTAACTTTTAAAGAATATACATAAATAAATTCAAACATTGGTAGTTTATATGAAAGCTTTGTATGAATTATTTCATAGCGATTGTTAATTTGCACAGTTTAAAAAAAGATTAGTTCCCCATTTTATTTACCACTAATTCAAATTAAAATCATTTAATGATTTTTTTTAATAAAAGGAATCATATATTTTACTTTGACTTAAAGAAGTAATTCATATTTCTT
This sequence comes from Argiope aurantia, assembly GCA_026543865.1. NCBI lineage: Eukaryota > Metazoa > Arthropoda > Arachnida > Araneae > Araneidae > Argiope > Argiope aurantia. The sequence goes on from JAPMOR010073310.1 coordinate 51,690, forward strand.
ATTTTTTCTTTAAATCTTATTTTTTAAAAATATTCTCATTTTTATTTACAGAAATATATATATTTTTAAATTACCAAGACTTTTACGTATAAACAGACAAACTGGCAGCTCTTATGGAACAGTTTCTAAACGCTGTTATTGAATAAAAGGAACAAGAAAACTTTATTAGATATTTGTTATTCGTACTTGTTTAAGAAATCATATATTAATCAAAATATATTTCCAAACACTTGATCGGAATTGCACTTCCTATTTTTAGAGCATACATTTGGAATTGCAGCGACCTTTTATTATCAAAGCTAATAAAGGAGTAAAATATCGCTGTGCTACATTTCCTATTTATTCCAAGTTCTTCAGAAAACATATTTTTATTAAATCCTTTCCACGAAGAAGCTCTTTATCTAATACAGAATTCTCAATAAACCCTGCGATATTTAAACTTCTTGTGACAGACCTCATTACAATACAGTCCGGAAAAATTCTTAAAAAAACAAGTCCTGATTCTGAAATATTCCCTTGGTATTTTAAAAGAAATATTCCTGCTTTATTGCTCTCCATCCACTTCCCTCTTTCCCCCAAACTTGAAAAAAATATATTCTTAGTATCAAAATTTCATAAGTATGCCGATAATTAACTTTCGATATTACTTAAAATCTACATGATACCAATATCAATATTTACCAATATCATATAATCGAAGAAATAGATGTTATTCTTAATTTTTGAATTCTTTAAAGCAGTAAGCTCTTAATGATTTGATGCAAAAGACTACATTTTGCATTACTTTCCCTTACATTAAAAAATATTAAAATTTTAGAATTCTCAAGAAATATTGAAAAAAAAAACCCTTCCCCGTTTCAAGATGCAATGGGACTAAATAATGAGATGTAAGAGAAAATCGACTTTTCATGTAAAATATCTCGGCACCTGAGCTGGGATTTGGGCTGTACTGATTTGCATTAGGAATGGAGTAAACATCATTAGCCAACAAATTTTGCTTATGATTATAATCTTGTCGGAACAATATCCGTTTTTGAATAAAATGTATTGTAAATGCAGGCTTCGAAATATATTGCTTTAAAAAGTTATTATAACAAATTAATGAGGCGTTTTCAAAACACGTATAATTTTATATTTGAAATATATATTCAAGAATAACAATCCGTTATTTTCAAATAAAATTTCTTGTAAGAGCGTATTTTTTGACCACTGACTTTACATTACGATATGCAATAGGAATTCTATAAAATTTTCGAATGTGAAGTCATCTTTTTCGGTCATAAATGTAAAGCAATAAAAAAACTTGTTCTGTGGATTGTTGTTTAGTTCATTCTTTGAGGCTAATTCAGTTAAGGTTAATTTATAATTGAAAATAAATTAGCCTAAACTGAACATACCTGGAAATGAATAATATGTCAAATGAGAGAGGTTTCTACAGTTTAAAATATTGCTCATTAAAACTCAACGATATTATTCTGATGTGATATTTTTATGCCATCTGTAATACATTTCTACGCTTTAAAGCTGATAAAAATAAAAAGATCCATTGATGGAAATTTGAGATGACATGCAGAATTTGTCATTTTCATAATATCTATGATGTGATATCAAAGGGTTTTCCTTAAATAAGTTCTTTTTGTATTTAGATATATAGGGCATAAATTATGACTCTTCAAATAAATTGTACTTGTTCGATATTTGCAAAATAAAATAATATTTTCTTTTATCAGATAAATAATATCTAATAATAAACATCTTCCCAAATGAGTCAAGGCCTTATAATGTCAGAAGTAGTTCATTTAACTTATTTTAAAACTATCCTTTCATTCGTGTTCTGAATTATCACTATTTAATAAGATAGAAAATCTATTTATATAGAACAACATCAAAATAAAGAAATGTAAATTGTGAAAACTTGTATCAAATTAGTAATAAGGATACTGAGTGTTAAATATTTGATATAAGTTTATATCCCTAATATCAAAATGGTGATATTCACATCAACTATCAAATAAAGCTGAAAACTTTACGTTATACTTTTTTTCTTTTCTTTTACTTTTTTTTCTGCACTTTTTACATCCCATAAATAATAATTTTACAGTGTTTATCGAACAAAAACATACTTACCATCAAAAAATTAAAATATCAAAACACTTTTTCCAGATTTAAGTGTACACAATCTTTTAACACTGAATAATTTCTAAAACCAATACTCGCCATCGAATAAAACCTCGTGCTTAATATAAGCAAAAAGGATGTAAAGGTGTACAAAGGAAACAGAAGTTTTTCCCGTAGACACGCTCTTTTTCACGATTTTGTGAATAACAGCAAACTGTAAATGATTTACATGAAGACGAAAGCGGAAAAACGTAATTTTATTATCTCCGGCACACCATATTTCACTCTAACTTCTGTATCTCCTCTGCAATCTTGCCGTAAACGGAGGAACCCTATGCTAAATTGAATTTAGATTTTGGAGTTTTTCACGCTAGTGGAATCAATATCAAAGAATATATAATATCGAGAACACTTCGAAGAGATGCAATAAAAAGCCCGTAACCTAATTTTCTCCTCGCCTTCCATGAAGGCAGTGATGGTCCAGTTAGAAATTTCTTTTTGGGATTTAATTATACAGCAGCTACAAAATACCTAATGAGATACATTTCTAAAAAATGAAGTAAATCTGATTTTGATGAGGTTTAGTACTTTTGAGTGAGAAATAATTTAGATAATTTTCTACGTTAAAGGAGAATGATAGTGAAAATTAACCCTCACACTTAAAAAAATCATTCTGCTAATGTCCATTTGCTTATTCGGTTTTTACGAGATACTTGTTACAAATGAATGAATTACTCTAATTTAGTACTGTTTTCTTAGTAAGTTATTGATAAATTATTTTAAATGAAATATATTTTCCAATGATAATTTTTTTTCAGAATATCCGAACATGTGGGTGTAGTTTTAATTAACAAAATAAAATCAATTACATGAAAAGGTATGGCAGATTTTTTTGATAACCAATGTAATATATTCATGTAGTAGATCCACTACGAGTGAGAAAAATATGCTGATTCGAACTCTTATAGGATACAAACATAAAGCATGGGCAATGGCGTCCTTAAGATCAGATATGGTTGGGGAGGTGGCATAGTATGCTGATAGCCAATGTAATGTTTTTATGCAATAGATCCACTCAGAGTGAGAAAAGTATGCTGAATGCTACCTTTATGGGATCCAAACGTAAATGTGGACAATAGGGGCAAAAAATAGATATGTTTCGGGAAGCATTGTACATATGTGAGAGAATATGCGGATTGTTTCAGAAAGTGATTACAGTATATTGGATTCTTTAGATTGATTCTGGGAAAAATTCCTATCAGATGCATATCTAGAGGTCATTCAACTATCAAGTATTCTTCACATAATCCCTAAATATTGAACCCATGTTTAATTATGTGTAAACAATAACCCTGTGCATATAGTTTAAATTAATAATTATTCTAGATTAAGATAGCTTAGCGTTTTTAATATTTCCCATGCTGTTCCGAGCCCTCTACATCAGAATTCTCTTTCTAAATGTATATTCATTCGCTCATAATATATGGGCTAAAAATAATTGTTACAATTTTTAAGAAATGTGATACCTAGTACATTACACCTTAAAACAGATGATAGAGTTTACAGAGTCATCAATTAAACATAATTGACAGAAAATAATTGCAATACAAATATAGCATTGATATAGATATCAATGTTATATTTTTCTTGCATTAGTTAAATAAAAGTTGTCATAATTGCCATTTCAATTTAAAACCGTCATTGGGTTTGCCCTTCATTTAAGGAATTCAAGTAATCAACTTTCATTTTGTAACGGAAAATTTTCATTTAGAACTTAGAGATCAATGATTCCAAATAAATAGAATCATTTGATGTGACTTCAAAGTCACAAGATAAATGCGCGTGCCATCTATCGTTTAATTGCACCTTATCTTACATTTCAATGTGACGTCACTACTCTAATTTCTTAGAAGATACGCACTTTATTAGAGAATGCAATTAAAACTGAGAATTTCACGTTTGTACTGTTAATTTCTTTTGAGTATTTTTTGTATATATTAGTACGAGTTACGAGTTTTAACATAGTTAAGTTTAGTATAATATATTTACATAATTTTCTTGGGAATTCTAATTTCTTAAAAGTTCTTTCATATTTAGAATTTAATTCTGAGCTGTTATAAATTTAGAAATTATTGCATAAATTTTATTTATTATTTTTTCGAATAGAAACCCGTAATTTTATTTCCTACATGTAGTTGCTTCTTCATTTTTTTACTGCCTGAATGCTGGATTTTAAAGTTACTTTCCTTGAACTTAATGCCATTAAATTACTACACACAAGTCGTAAAAAGGGCGCATTCGAGATAAGTTTATGAATTCTTAATTTACTTAAATATTTTAATGTGTATACGTGCTTCCTCACGATAGTCAAGCACATTGAATAAAAGCAGTCTATTGTGTCTATTCTCATGCGCTCCACTATTATCTTTACAAATACCTGAGGTGGAATTTTTAATATTTTTGTTGTTGGTTTAAATGCCAAGTAACTTCTGGTGAATATGCAGAGTAAATCCCATCTGTTCTCATTGAAAAATACTTAGGTAGGCGCCTTTTGATCTTGTAATAAAATGATAAATATTTAAACAATGAAAGATTAAATCCATTTTTTCCATCAAAAAAAAAATCTCTTATTTTGTTACAAGGACAAATATTTATTTTATGAATTTTCAAAGTTGATTTTGTTAATTGCAAATTCTTTTGATAGCTGCAAATTCTTTTGTTAGTTGCAACTTTTTCTGTAATTCTTCATCTCATATTTAATGCATAACTAATTCGAATTTGTTGCCTGCATAAAATTATAGATGATTGAGATATTTAGGAACAAGATATGAAATTTTGTGCAAATTTATGATACATCAAAATGTTTAGAATTTAAATTTTTGAATTACATAAGAAAATTCATGGACTGAGAATTCGGCTATGAGAATTTGACCTTATTTATATTTGAATAATTTCATTAAATATTTATTTACATGAAACTCTGTCTGTAAAGTAATGTTTAATTAATCTTCATAATTTGAATAGTTACTTAAGTCTTAGAGAATATATATATATA
>JAPMOR010073310.1:57262-76099 GCA_026543865.1 Argiope aurantia
TAAAGAAGTTTAGAAGTTTATCTTTCGATTTATTTCTCCCTTGCTAATTTTTTATTAAAATTTAAGTTTAAAATATATTCATGAACTTAGAAAAAGCACTAAAAATATATAATATAGTCCAAGAGGACAAGAAAAGATCAGAAAACATTCAACAATATTTCGTGGAAAATAAATTTCCCACAACAAAATTCTCAGAACTTTTTTTCATTCTACTGGATTATTTCTATACAATTTAAATATTTGTAATAGCTTACACGCAAGTTGAGAAGGATATGCGGAATAATAATAAGGCATCATTCTTGCTTCTTGGAATAAATATTCCATATGTGGTCTAAATGTCTTCAAATCCACAGCAAAAATGAAAAAAATAATAAGTGTGAAGTAAAGTATGAGGGGAACTGGAACTGAATGATTTCAAAGGTATTTATGATGGATGGATTTAGAAAAAAGAGAAGGGTATGGAAAAATTCTGAATTTTTTTAACGTGACAGAGTAATATACTTAAAAAAAAATAGTTTTCCCAGTTTGCTGATGCATATTGAACATTCCGTGTAGTACCATCTCTTTTTCAATTTGCATTTACTCCTTTATTTCTATTTTTATCTTTCACAATCTCTTTTCTTGTGATAAAAATCCTCAAAGATTTTGGTTATTTTTATTTTGTTTTTTATAATCAAAGCCTGCTTTTATCTGAAAAAAAAAAGCATTAAAGGAATACGGCATTCAATTCCTAAAAAAATGTGGTGCTGTTTTTATTCCATACGAGTTTTATTTTAAATATTTATAAAGAGTATGGAAAATCAGATATTTCAAAAATGGTTTAGAAAGATATATGGATAAATCTGCATGCGTTTTCATATCAGTGTTTGTAATTTTGTTTCATTAAAATTTGAGATCTTCATATCATAGGACATTTTTCTCGTGCTCGCTTAAAATTTAAATGTGTATAAGCTAGTCATTTCGTTTCCTTTTAGTATGAAAAAGATGATTCATTTGATTTCTGAGAATTTCCGTTATGAAAAGATTGTTAGTTTTCTCCTAATATGAAAAATTATATGTAAAATAGAAGTATGTGTACATAAAAATATTAAGAGGTTTTAATAAAATATGAAACGTTTAAACATTAAAACTTTATCTTTTACAAAAACATATTAAAATTAAAAAAGCACTATTCATCTTTAAGATTGAATTATTTAAGCTATGGCTATCAAAATTTCATTTCAGTATTCTTTAACCCTGAAATGAAAGCTTAAAAATAGTTTTTAAACTTTTATTTTATAATTATTTTAATGGATTATAAAATTTATCTCTATAGTGTCAGACATCCAGACTTCAAAACTAGAACTTTTAGAAAAATTTGACTAACATATTTAGCTGTTAAAAAAAGCAGAATTAATTAAAATAGTGATTTTTTTTATCAATTGTTGAGACACTTTCATTTCAAAGAGAGCTTTTGTGAAATAAACTTAAAAAGATATACTCGGGTTTATAATATATTAATATTTTAAATTAAATTATAAAAATAAATATCTAATAAAATTTCTCTTTAAACAGTTTGTTATTTTTTATAACTAAATAATTTCTTTTTAAAATCAATTAATTAAAGTGTAGCTTAGAAACAAGGAGAAATCTAAGTCGTCTCTTAATATGACAGTTTACAGAAGAAAAAAGAAAGTGTTTTCTTCTGTTTTGAAATTAAAAGATAAAATTTACTGTTTTTCTTAGAAATTCAGAAAGTAATTATTCTTATTTTCTCCTATTCGCAATCAAGAAAGGTGCATAAGGAGGACTGGATAGAACACGAATGTAAAATTAATATTACGGGATATAGATACGCGTAAACCAAGTTATTAAGTTAAATCCTAATAGTTTTAGTTTATTGCAGTTATACAAGGTCCCAAGTAGAAGCAAAATTCTTCTGATGCAGCTTTTGTACTACCTGTAACAAATTTTTAAGAAGTAAGTAATAAATAATTTAAATTTTTACCATGCGTATTGATATTAAGTATTACATGAACAAGAGTACAATCAGATTTTGAATATTTTAATAAAATGATATGAAACAAAAATCTCAATAAATGGATTTACTTTTGTTACACTTTATTTATGAATTAACATTCAATGTTTTTCTACTTAATGAGAAATAAATAAATAAAGTGGTTTCTACTATCATTCAGAAAACTAAATACTATCACTAAATTGGAATTTGAGATGGCATATATTGAAAAATACATTTTCCGTTTCCTAAACAATTCCGGCAACTTTGATTTGGGTTATGTCCCATAACAATATATTTTAACTGTTTTCACTAAACTTTAAATCAATCGTCCTATGTCATTGATAAAATTTTGTTCCCTCGATTAAATCATTGGAACACAGATGGTTGTCAATTGGTTTATTAATCTGAAGTTAGATATGGATGTCTCGCTTTATTGTTAAAAAAAGTAAAACAATACAAATGTTGTAAAGGACAATACAAACGCAAATTGAAATTATGTGCATTTAATAAGATTTTAAGAAAGAACACGAAACATTTACATAGAAGAACGCACTTGGTAATAGTTGTTTTGTGAGATTTTTACATAAGTAGAAAACATATATGATCCCACGGCATCAATAAAAATAATCCTTGGTTTATTTTCGAACTGTAAAAATTCAAATTTCATTTTCAAGGATATATACCAAGGAGATACCAGCTTATTCCTTATTTTTATAAGAGAAGGGAATAAATAATAATGGTGAAAAATGATTGAAAAATGCTGTTTATCTCATGAAATAAATCTCAGAATAAAGAATGCCCACAAGTTCCAGATACAAATAATTTCCTTGGATTATTTTTGAATTCAAAGAATTACCTTTTACGGAAACAAAATAAAAAAAGTTTTAATTTTTTCACACATGATATATTAGTGTTTTCCTTATTTTTTCATATCAAATAGGTAAAAATAAGCAAAGGTGATGAAAATAGATTTTTATAAAATCTGTTTTATCTGTACAGATCGGCAATTAAAAAGCACTCGAAATGAAACTAAGTAAAAAGTGCAACCTCCAAAACTTATTTCAAATTAGAAGAATGGACCACTATTATTATTGTGTTAAAAAAATACTTATTAATCTCTCTTAATAAAATAATAAGGTTGATTATCTTCAGTTATAAGGATTACCAGAATGTGCGTAATTCTACAATGGTCAGTTTTATTTCCCTAACGGAATGATGTCATAAATGCGTGGTCTTCCGGCACTGCAAAGTTCGAAAATGGCAGTCTCATGTAAGATAGAACTTGATTGAGATCTATTGCAAATCCAAGCCAGACATGAAATGTGTACTCTCACATTTAATTACGCTAATCTGCTCGCTTGAGTAAACACATCGTGCATTTCAATGAAATCATGAAAGATTCAGTTAAAAGTTTAATGCATTTGAAATTATGTCTTATCTTATTCGATTAAACTTTTGGAATTCATATGCAAATCACTTATTGCAGTCTTTTTAAATTTTATGACGAAGCAGTGGAAATCGTATTATTCTTTAAATCTTGGTACTTTTTTAAAACAGTATCTCATTTAAATATTATATTACATCATGTGCTTCTAATCAAGTGTTGATATGTTTTATGGGTAAAATTAGTAGAATAAATATTGGGAAATGGATAATTAAGGTAAATACTGACAAATACATTTTAAGATACCTCTTTTTCCTACGCTTTTGTTTGGTAATGAATCATAATTAAAGGAGTATATGGAGTAATTATAATTTTAAATAGCTCTTATTAATGTTTCTAGGCTTATCTCCACAAAAAATTATAATTTTAAATATCTTTTATTAATGATTCTAGGCTTATCGGGAAAAAAAGAATAAACCCAAGAAAAAATGAATGAAAATCATTTCGTTGCCATTATATTTCAAAACAGACACCATTAAAATATTTTAAACTAATATCCTAGAAATGTAATTACCCATGAGAAAACAAATCAAGTTTTTATCTGACATAAATTGTGCTGGCATTTAAAAATTTAGTCTGTGATATGTAAAGAAATGTGGTATACTCGAGATAAAAAAAAGACAAAATAATGACACTTTTTATTCATTTCAAATATATTTTCCGGACGATTCTTTCCCTCGGTGGCTAGAAATATTAAGGCTAAGTTTACTGACAGCCTGAAATTTCATGCAATTGAATGCAAGACAGCGCATTTCTCTTACTTTGTCTACTGCGAAGTAGGAAAATATCACCGCCCAAAATGGTATAATATATTTTAAAGTTAGACTTCGCTACATTTCCCCTCTGTTCGAAATTCTATCCATGCTTGCATCTGAAGCACTTTATGCATTCATCGGCCCATTTTACATCAAAGACTAATGCATGAAAAGACTCCAGGCGCTACCTTTCATGAAATAAGAAAAAAATGAGGCATTGTCTTTTGGAATAAAAAAATAAAATTCTCCAGCACATTGAATAACAGCAATGAAAGCTACAATAAATGTCGTGAGCCAAATGTCTTCAGTATTTCCAATCCACTTCATAGATCAAAAGTATTTTTTTTTATCGTTTTTACTTTCAGTGTGAGTTTTCTTCAATAATTCTATACGTCAAAATTTCATTGCTGATCCCTGACATGCTTTTCAAAAATTTGAAACACCCTGTGATATGAAAGGGAATTTTAACTTGCATGTATCAGCAAGATTAAGTGAAGGTTTTCTTTTTATGAATGAAAACAGTTAAATACTAAAATGTTCTGAGTAAAGGATAAATAATGTATGAATCCGGCTGCATAATTCATAGGTAATTTTGTCTGTTGAAAATGTTAATGAATCAAATGCCGTAGAATTGTTCACGAAAGCAATTCTTTAAATATTCTTTGAAAAATTGGGACTACTCATTCCATGTTTATGTTCTTATACGTATAATATCTTACAAAACATCTTTTTCAGGCATATAGATTTGTCATACTTTTTCCACGAATGATTTTACTTAAACCTCTATGCAAACATTTTAGATTTAAGTCTAAGTCTTAATAAAAAATAATTGGTGAAATTTTGAACTAATTGCTGAAAAATAGTATTTTATACTACAAATCTATGATGTTCTACATCAATTTATGCTAATGCTTTAATGAAAAAAGCTATCCTAGCAATATGAGACTAGAAGTTCCAACATAATTTTTACTTCGACCATTCAGCAAATAATATTGGGTTATTTCCTCTAATATTAAGGGATTCAAAACAATGTCACCGATTATAAATGACTATAACCTCCTTTTAAACGACAATAAGAGAAAGTATTTTGAACCCAATATTAAATAAAATTTAAAAATTCTTATTTGCATACATAATGATTTCCCTTTGTGACTTCACTTGGTTACACGGGTAACAACCATGGTATATTTCATTACACGTCACATGCCATAAAGAATATTAGCAATCAGTTAGTGCTTTCGATAATTCAATACATGATTTAATATAGCTGAGTTGAAGAAGGAGATATGAAGCATGAGAATGTAAGTTGAAGGTACACGTAGAGAACACTTCACATGGTAGTAAAGTGGACTATCACACAGATGTTATCAGATGATCAAAAAAGTATCCTTTAGTAATTATTATTAAAATAAAAAAAATTTTAATGTTATTTTATAGGGTTGAAATTTTCTTCATGTAGTTGTTTAAAAGGAAGATATTGTTATTTGAAATTGGTCCAATAGTTTTGAAGAGCTATATGAAATAATAAGATGTAATAGATGAAACATATACAAAAGTAAGAACTATATGCAATGGTATATTAGTATTTTATATAATGTATTTTTTTTCTAGTGATTTTCTTCATTACATTTAACAGACACTCCTTCAATCTACTACAATGCAGTCCATTTCTCGTTGAAAACTTTCAAGAAATTGATTCCCTTTACGTTTTTCGAAGGTCAAATGCTCACCGTTTTATGAATAATCTTTAATTTAGCACAGGTAACAAGAGTATTTTTTTTCATTCTCTTAACTATTCAAGCACAATGAAGTTAACATTACTTTGTGGCTATCGTTATGAACAACACTCTGTAATTAGTTTGAGGAATAGTAAACAAATTTAATCATTATAATTTTTATTTTTAGTTCTTTTCATATGGTTAAATATTTATGCTTGACCTGATAATCCTTAAATTTTTTGATTACATCCGAGTTTAATTTTTTTTAAATTCTATATAAATCAACGTGTTTTTAAATTCTATATAAATCAACGTGTTTTTAAATTCTATATAAATCAATAAGCATTTAAATATCAAATGCATGTACGCATTTGATATTTAAATCTTGAAATTTTGCTAAAGAGCAGAATGTTTTTTTTTACAAACTGAATATTAATTTGATGGTCTGAATAAAAGCCCTAATACAGAATAAAACGCTCTTAATACGATTTAGGATGAATAAACTGAAGAAGCCAGAACAGGCAGCCATTGCCAATTGCGTTTTTTAAATAACTTTCACTTAGAATACTCAGTAAATAATTTTTAAACAAAGGAATAAAAAAATAATTCATGCCTAAAAATTACTAACGTTATTTCATTGGAAATTGAATATATTATATTTAATTTCTAACCTGCGACATATTTGCAAGCCCATTTCATCATATTGCAAATTCAGGAGATTTAACAATTCAAAAATCCCGTTTAATCTTTCTTCCCTTTGAAAAATATTACCGATTTGAGTAAAATTACTCGAAACTCATATTTCAATATTTTATATCATTTCACATCGTAGAATTTTAATAGCACGATATCCATTGACTTCAAATGCAACCCAAAGCTTTTATGAAATCCATATGCTTCCCTGATTGTCGCGCCTTTGCATTATCGAGCTTCGGACTCCACACACATAACTAAAATTCCTGCACCGAGAAAATAATGCAAAGCAGCAGCCAGTCCTGTTTTAAAAATCTGGAAAAGCGAGCGTATTAGCTGAACTTTGCGTTTTCTTCCATTAAGTGGCAATGCTAAATTTCAGTTACTTTCCCACGACAGCCTTCAGGCATACCCATTTCACGGAAGAATACTCGAAACATATATCTTATTCCACACCAGTGGGTATCGAATTATTGTGCAGGCTGAAATTTATACCGTGGCAGGATGGATAGCTTCATTATCCTATTAGGTTACTGCAAGTTATGTTTCTTCAGGGATTAGAATCCCCTCTCCGTCGTTGGACTTTGAGGTCGAATGGAAATTGGGCTGTTTCACGGATTTCTGGTCGTGGTACAATTTGGCTGATACCACAAAACTGTTTTGTTGCGCGGTTGTTGATTTCGTGTCGGAGAACAGTTTTGAGTTTGAAATATTAAAAGGTATCGCGTCGTAAACAGACGTCGTAACTTTTCTGTGATTATTTACGGCATGCACGCGAAGTACTGAAAGAATAAAAGTGGAGGAGCGAAATAGCGATGTGTTTATTTCTCATGAGAGTTCTAACAAATTATTTTGTACCTTGAAAAGTTTTAAGATTGCTTTTAAAATGCTTATTATCATGTAACATATACTTGGTAAATGTATATAAGCGTACTCCATTTTTTTTAAAAAACCTGGCAATGAAATGGTATTAAGTAACTAACCAACAAAAGTTTTATTAAAACTTTCGAAAGAATCGAGTTAATAATTTTTTTAAATTCGAATAAATTTAGCTTCCTCTTTACGTGGAATACATATGCTTATTTCAATCATGGTTGAATACTTAATTTCTAAACCGTTATTTATAAGCATATACCACCAATTGAAAAAAAAAGCTTTTGACGACGTAAAAAAATGATATTTTAAGTTCTTTGAATCAATAGTTCTACAGCTGAAAGAATTAAAATTTGAATTTTTAATCTATCGACTAGACATATTATTCATATTTAGTAAAATGTTTGTGACACTTCATTGTTTATAATAGTTTCATAATGAAAGATTTCTGAAAAATTAGCAGGGATTTTCTAAATTCAAGAAAAAGTCAAACCTCATATTCTTTGGAGATTATATGCATAATTTGAATACCTTATTTCATCTAACTTTGAATATTTGATATTTTTGTTCATGTTAAATTTGGTATAAATAAAGTTATGATTCAATTTTCAAGTCATAAAATTTGTTTCTAAATTCGTAAAAGATATTTTGTATCATACATAATTAATAATATATAGCAAATCCTTGTCGAAAGCCGGCTTGGGGTCATCAATACCCTGCGAGTAATTCTAAACTGCGATTATCAATATGAATTTTCTATTCAAATATTGTGTTAAATACAATTGAAAATTAGAAAAAATATATTTCTGTGTTCAAAAATCCTAACATTATATAAAAATATCTTCATGCATTCAAAATTCCCAACATTAATTTAAATAAAACTGCGAAATGAAACAAAAGGTAATTGAATACACTTTATTGCTATATTATTAGTAGTAGATAATTATTACAACTTTAATAAAATACTGAACAATGGCTAATGAAATTCTAAATTACGTGACAAGAGCACCAAGTATTTATTGCATAACTCATAAAATGTCACTTGATTTCTTCACATAGGTGAATCCCCATTGTAAAATAGGAGAATTTCTAAGGATTTAATAAAAACTCATTTAAATTTCTGTAAGTTAATGATTCTTCATCATCTTCACTATCGCTGCTTTCATTGTCGGTTAATAATACGAGATCATCGAATTATTCACTCGTCTTTTTCGGATCGTCATTCCTGATTAGTTCTTTCATTTCTTCTTCTTGTTTTGTATGTGAAAGTCTTCCGCAGCCGATTGCTTTTGAAATTTATATGATTTCTCGGCTTCACTTTCAATTGATGGAAGTCTTAAAATTGTTAAGCTAATAACTAGAGCCCATTTCAGAAAACAATCAATATTCTATAGTGTACAGTGTATAAATGAAATTCTAACATTAGACGAATTCAGAGATAGAAATAAGAAAAGCACATTTGTTCAAAATCGCGTTCTGTAAATTTTCTATCAGCAAGGGTTTTTTATTTAAAGAATAATTAAATTAGCTACTAAAACAATTCCAAAATTTCACTATCCCGTTGTTTTACGTCTTACTTCCTTTTAAGAAAAGCTTCATTTTTTGAAAATTATTTATATATAATTTGCATTCTTAAATTTTATTTTATATGTATTTATATAAAATATACAATGAGAAGTCTAGGGAATAAACTATATAAAAAATTAATTCACTATAAGTTGTACAGTTCAACTTATATTAATAAATAAAAATTATGTTTTTTGTAATACAACTTAAAAATTCTCTATGATTTTCATCCTTACAAAAGCATGAAAAAAACATTCAAACACACAAAATTTAATGCAGCTAACCCACATTGTTATGAAAAGAAACTTCTTTCTAACAATTTCAACATTTGCTAAATTTTTACAAGTTTTTTTAAATCTTTATATAATTTCCCATAAGTTATACCACACTACTAAAGACCATATTTTAAAATGTTTTTAAAAATATAGTTGTATCATGTATTTAAAATTTATATTCAAATATAAAAAGCATATAGCTGTACCTATATATTTTTAGTATTTGAATATACCTACAATACCTATTTCAACAAATCATTCAAACTTTGCAAACAACATTTAAAAAATAATCAATTCCGAACTGTCGATATTTTCTTCTCCATAAAATATTCCTCAAACTACTGAATTTCTTTCTTAAATAAAATAAACGGTGCATCATACAAAATACTTTATCTTTTACTTGCATCTAAATATCCCCTTTTTAATAGATTGTACATTCATTTACATCGTCAATCAAATGCAAATGCAATTCAAGGAGCATGAATTTTTCATTACATTTTTTCTTCGTTTCATTTTTAAACCAACCACTTCTTTTCTTAGTACCACCGTTCCCTGTAATCGCTCGGAAAGCAAGTCAAGCGAATACCTACTTCGTTCCTCCCCTTTTCCAATTCGACCAAAGATATATACCGTTGTTGGATATTTGAAATGACAGAAATGCACCTCTGCCTAGATTGACTTTTTTTCCATGACATCATTTCCCAATCATATTTCAGATAGGTATATATTAATCTTAAAAGGGAAAAAAATGACGTATTCGATTTTGCGATAAAAACATACATGTACTTGGTAATTTCGTTCTTAATTTCCTGCAGTGATTTTGTACATGCTGTTTTTTAATAAAGATGAAGTTCATAGTTTCCGTAGATATCGCATGACTCAATGAATTACTTCCAGAATGATTTTGAAATCATATGTTTTAACCTTTCTCAAAATAAGATTTTTTTTTCAATGAAGTTCTGTATTTAAATCCTAAATAAAAATGGATTTTAATTTACTTGCATGAAACTTGAGAATTATATTTTTGACAATGATATCTAGATATTATTTGCATGATGATAGCTTTCTGTCTCTTTTGAGATTAAGAAACGTAAAAATGGAGAAAATCTAAAATTTTCCTACAAAGTTAGCAGGATTTGGAAATGACTTAAGATGTCTCTTGAACATTTTTTTGTGTTTTTTCTCAGTAGCTCATTTAATGCTGTTTTCTAAAATAAATATTGTACTTTGAAATTTGATTTTCGATAGAATGTGTGTAAATGCGACTCAAATTTAGTTTGATAAACTTAATGATTAACTGAAGATTTTAAATAAATATAATTAATGAGTTCTTTATGAATTTTCAAACATTAAAATCACCTGGATTTGAATTATTGCTAATTATCAAAAGCCATTTTTAAGAAAGATGTTCCCAGACTAGTCAAATAATAGGATGTGATATAGTTAATACGTACTTCAAATTCATTTCTTTGTTTAAGTTTTGAAACTCAATAATTGTTAAAAGTAAAATAATTATAAGATTAACATATTTTTCCATCTAAAATTATCTATAAATATTTATAATCAAACATTTTTTGAAGAGCTAGGCAAAACATAATATCCTCACCTCAAAATTTACGCTAGTTATCGCATGATGCCATTATAAAACCCGTTTCTTAATTTTATTCATTAGTGTTGAAAGATCAGCATGGTAAAACAACATATATCAACAATTTTCTTCCTATTTTACAAAAACATTGCCTACAACATTTCCTTTTAAAGCAAGTTAACTATTATTCTATTCCCTACAGAACATCCTGGGTCTTGTTTAGACCCAGGCGCAATAAACTTGCCTTTGGTTTATTTAAGTTGAGGGAACTATTTTTCACATTTATGCTGTCTTCTCTTTGCTCTAAATGTTTTCTTGAAAAGTGGAAGATTTGTATTCCCTTAAGGTTAATGATCCGCCATTGAAATTCAGTGAAGTAAGATAAATTGTTCTTAAAATAAAAGAAATTTTAATATTAATTGCGAAGTCATAAATTAATAAATAAATTTAAGGTACGGCTAAAATTTCAAATCCAAGGAAATACTTTTATGTATACTGCTTAAATTTTAAAGTCAACGATTTTGAAACATTTTATGTCAAAAGCATCTTTATAGAAAAGTCAAACTGTTTTTAAGTAATTTTTAATCCGTTTTTTATCTATTTTAATAAATTTCTTTAAAAAAGAATGTTTTTTTTATCCAGTTAAAGAATTTTTATAAACGCTTAATGTAATGTAAAATCTTTCATTTCTTTGAAACCAGTAACAAAATTTTTTTGAAGAAATGTTGGCATCAAAATTTATTTAATTATTACATGAAAAATAACAAAACATCCAATATAATTTTAATACATTTAAAATTGTGAACATATTATCATGTGGGAAGTAAGTTATTAAAACAGCAATTTTAGTATTATTATGGAAATAATATGAACATTCTGTAAATTATTAACAAGATTTGAAACAATACTATTAAGCAGTAAGCTTTATAATTTATAATAATCAATCTTCTAATAACCTCTGAATTTGCTTTAGATTTCCGACATTTTATTAAAGCCTCATTCATGGGCTCATTTTGCAACACTTTCAAAAGCGGGAATAAAAAAAAGATATTGTAGAGAATTAAAATTTAGAAATCAGAAATTGTGAAGAATTAAGATGTTTGCGTACCGAAAAGAATAAAGATTTTTAAAAAGTGCTAAAGTAATGCACAATAATTTTCATTTGATAAAACACCTATTTAAATTCTTTAAATGTTCCATAAAATGCATTAAATTTGAAGGTCTTCATAATTCTTAATGAAGATATAGTTCACAACCTGATTTTAGAAACACTCTTTTAAAAGCTTAAAAAGCACTGCTGACGATAAACTTATTTTCCGATATCGGGATCAAAATATAATTTTTTAGTGAATGAAAATTCGCAAAGTTCTTAATGAATTCTTTAACGGATCTATTTTTTAAATGTAAACCTTATTATCGTAAATGAGTTTTCAGTCACCCTAAACGAAAAAAAAATGATTTATTGCATAATGTTTTTCATATATTTGGGCTTTACAATTCCTTATTATAAATCATCCTCGATATACATTACCTTTAAATGTCCATTAAGTGCCCAAATTCTGAAAACTATACATTTCACATGATGATTTTAGAAACTTCTTTCACAAACCTTTTTATTACATTTTCTCTCGGGAATTTCTCATCTTGATATTTTTCCATTCCACTTCTCAAAATATTTTAATCCAAACCTCAGAATTACCTTCCAACCGACATGAATAAATCCTTCCTTTGTTTCTTTCTTCTTCTTTTTGTAAAATTTTAATCAAAATATCGATAGCCTTCTTTCCAGAGAAAAAAATTGTTCATGAAAAGAAACATATGGATTCCATTTTCTTGTCAGAATTCCAGTTGGGAGAGCAATTTTAAGGGGAAAACATATTTTAAAAACAATTTCCGCGAAATTCAATGTAATCTGCATTGTCTCCACGTGTTCTTTCAGATTGCATTTTTGAAAGCTTCATTTGTTGTATTTATGGAATTCGAAGTAACAGCTGTACTATTGAAATTTAATTCTGTTGAGAACAAAAGTCTTAAAGCACAATCTATCACAGTGCATTTTCTTATTTAGGTGAAAAGGCCATCTGGATGGAAATATTTTCATCAAGACAGACCTATAAAAGAAAAAAAAGCGCATTAAAATAAATTATTTCTAACATGAATAATTTTTTAAAGGATCAAAATCAAATATATAGAAATGAAAGTGAAATTATTTTGTAATATTTATACAGAAGAATTAAGTTTATTTTATAAAAACTTTAAAGAATATTTTTTAAGCAACATATACATTATTTCCTAAATGAAATTAAAATATTTATTTGATTTTTTGTGCGCTGTTTATTACCTTAAAGTATATATTGCACAGAAAATTAAATTAGCATTAATTAGCAAAATTCTATTCCATACTTTTTTAAGTCGCATCATACTTGAAAGAAAACGTGTTTCATAACCTACAAAACTAATCAAAAAATATTTTGATAATATTTTTAATAAACAATTTTAATACTTTCGTAAATGAAATATAATAAAGATTTTATTTTACATAAAGTTTAATAAAAATTTATTTAAATTATATTTTAAAACTAATTTAAATTATATTCTAAAACTAATTTAAATTATTTGATTCTCAACATTTGTATTAAATGCATATATTCCTCTACTTTCCACAAGGCAATATTTTTTTCATTTAAATTTGAATAATAAAAGAAGGCGATTAATGGTCTAAATTCTCAACTTCTTCAAATATTTAATAATTTGGAAAGGATTTTAAGAAGTTGGGATATTTTAAAAATAGAAAATTTAAAATTTTTTTTATTTAATGTGATAAGTTTTGATAATGTTCATTAATGTTATCCTACAAATTTCATTACTATCGATTTTAATATTTCTAAAGGCACAGGAACTAAATTCAATTAACATGTTTTTTTATGAATTTAAAATTTAATAACAACATAATTTCCACAGAATATTGACGAAATGACTGAATAATTTGTTATTTTGTCGGTTTTAATGTTAGAATTTTACCCTGAATTTAGATATCCAAGTTAATTTCTTTAAAATATATTATCTTTACGTAATGGGAGTTTCTAATTAAACGTTTACGCTTTACTAACGAAATCGTTAAAAGATTTTACTTCCCAAAATTGAAAATTTTTTTGAATAAACAATATTTCCAAAACTATATGAAAATGACTTTTCAAAAATTCAAATTCTAATTATTCAAATGTTATAATATTTCATGAAATAGTTTACATTCTGAATTTTCGTAAGAAATATTCAATTACCATTATGTGATATTTTATTGTAAAAACCATTTTTTAAAATTTATTTCTTTTTTAGTTAGAGTCCTTTTTTTACATAAACTCATTAAAAGTAAATTTATTTTATAAGAAAATCGAACGGTTTGATCAAAGTGATTTTATTAACATTTGATAGCATAAAAATGCATGGATTCTAAAAATTAAATTAAACTATAAATTAGTTATCTAGAAATAAAATATTTAAAATTATCTGAGAAAGGACAATGGTTTCCTTCATAAAAATAATTATAATTTCGCAATATTAAACATTAAACAAAATTTCCTGTATTTCCTGATATACATTCTAATTATAAGATAATTTTAATCGACACATCAGAGGAAATGTAGTTTTTACTGTCTATGACACACTAATAGATAGAGTATACTTTTATTTACATGATTTTCTCTATAATTAGTAATATGTTGGAAAATGGAAACTGTAAGGGTAGTAATTAAACTCATTTTGTTAAAATATATATCAATCAGTTATTAGATGTCCATGATATTGATATCTATTCAATATCATATAATGATAATAACTTCTAAATACAAAATTACTAAATTATCCTCACTTAGGATAATTGATCTATTATAACTTCATAAGTAATATAGTCACATTACTATTTTTCCCCTTTTATTGCTGCTAAATAACAATTTAGATAACATTTATCAGATTTTCGTGAAGAAAATTTCACTTATTTATTTGAAACAAATTCATTTCTTTATTTCAGAATTTTATTTCAGTCCTTGATAGGCAAGTTGACTTCATTTGAAAAAAATTCGCAATATA
This sequence comes from Argiope aurantia, assembly GCA_026543865.1. Taxonomy (NCBI): domain Eukaryota; kingdom Metazoa; phylum Arthropoda; class Arachnida; order Araneae; family Araneidae; genus Argiope; species Argiope aurantia. The sequence goes on from JAPMOR010073310.1 coordinate 72,260, forward strand.
ATAAAAATTCAATATATAATAAAACAAATATTAACAGAAGTAAAAGGCAATTTTGAATTTTAAAAAATATTATTTTACTATTTCATATAAGTGTCAACAACAAAAAAATATTGTATTTATGTATCTATTTTTTTTAAATGTTCTTCTTTAACGTTCTTCCGTCGTTATTATTGAATTACGAATTTTATTCATTGAATTTCTTTTTATCCCTAGTATAGAAATTTCAGGAAGAACTTTTTAACTATTGTATTTTTAACAATTCTTTTAGATAAAATAATACAAATTATACATCCTTGAAAATAAAAATTTAAGAGGTAAAAAATTTTGAATATGGATCTTTAACGAAAGTAGTAATGTTGATCGTAATGGTGTTAGAACCAAAAATAACTGTCCTGTATTATATATGAATATCTGATACATTTTCTTTGCATTCTTCAGTGGTTTTATGGTTACATTATAGTTTACAATCAAATATATAAATTTGATATTTATATAATTAAATAATATTAAAATTATTATAAATTCGAATATGGCTACTATGCATGCGTATTTTGTATATTCATAAATCCGTTAGACAATAAAATAAAATAAATGTGTTTTTTCTTTAAATCAAAATGCTAGACTCCAGACCAATATATATATAGGCTTTAATGGCTCAATAGTAAAATTGACTAAGTTGATACAAAAGTAAGCGAAATATTATATGGGAAAATAATTTCAAATTTTCTTCACTTTGAACTAAATGCAGTCAAAATTGTCTTTTGATTCATCATAAAACTTCTAAAGCATTAAACTTTTGGAGATATTTATTTATGTCATTTCTTTGAATCGATTTCTAGAAGTACACTATTTATATATGCGATATGTCAAACTATTTTCAAAAGCAACAATGTCTTGGAAATATAATATAAACTTTTACAATTGCAGGAATAGAATTATGGTTATAGAATGATTCGAATTTTTTCTTTTGAATATATTCTTTTTGGCTTTTTAAGGTGTCTTCCGAATGCAGATATATTTCAGGGAATGTTTTATTGAAACGTAGAGCCAGATTATCGAATGCATCGTAAAATCCTATTTTTCAATTCTAGAGATAGGAATTAACGTTGCATAGGTGACTACATCAGAAATCAAAATAAAGAGCAATGGAATGTATTCTACAATACTTGAATAAAATGCTTATGCAAATATAAAGGAATCTCAAAAAAATTCTTTAGTCAATATATGACGTGTGGTACAAATCATAACTTCCGAAAATGGAAGCTAAAGAATTTGATGATGCAAAAGGTGATCAATTATGATTCAAAAAACCAACATTTGTTTGTGTTTGGAATGTAATAATAATTCCTGTTCATTCAAATAGCTATAAAGCTAATACTCTGCAAGTATACTTAACCATTAATATTATCTGATATGGTCTAAAACATATCTAAAATGTTTGGATGCGAGGTCTTGAAAAAAAGTCAAGGAATCATAAATAGACTCTTTGGAAAAGAGATTCTGAGAATATAAACAAGGGAAATCAGTGGAATAAGACATCATAATAGTATTGTAGTAATTATGTATTTATTTCCACTGATAACAATATGTTTGACAGTCTATAATAATGGTTGAAAGGCAGTCATAAAGGCAGTATTTATAAAAACAGGCTTAATTGTGGAAAAAGTTATTTGTATCTATCGTGATTTTCGATGTGAGTTGCTGTCATGAAACCCAGATGACATTCCATATGTCCCTTGAATTCAGTAAAATATTATGATCTCATATTCGAAACTATTTTAGACCTAGATATTATTTACATATAAATGAGCATTATCTCTGCTAGAAGTAGGTGCTTTTTTATTAAAATCATTGCTTTTAAAGAGATTCTGTAATCACCAATAATCAAGCAAAAATATTGTCTTCTTTTCTAGCACAAAAATTCTGGATTCCTTCTACAAATTGGCATTGATCAAAATTCCATGCTCATATTTTTCTTGTCCTAATTATTTGTAACGAACATTTTTTGCAACCATTTCTAACGTTTGACCTTTAACAGACAACAAATAAAACATACCATTATTGCGTTCAAAAAATACATGAAAACAGCCAAAAGTCTGGACAGCATTTATGTTGATGGTTCCTTTAATAATTCAAATTTGGAGGATTTCAAAGATTTATTTTTGCAGCTATCGTGATCCTCTGACTACTTGTTTTACAGACCAAAATCAATAGTTCACACTTATAGCTTCAGGTCTGTACGGAAGGGCTGAGAATATTTTTGTAAAAAATTTATTTATCATTAGTATAATACTATGATTTCCTAAGAAATAACAATTTCTGTAAACTTGTGACTATATGGGCAATTTAGTTTCCAGTAAACTGAAGTTACAGATTGCTATTCTTAAACTCTTATACATACAAAATTAAAAACAAATCTAGTATCTTAGTATTTACACATTTAAAGTGAATAATTGTTTCTACATATGAACTGAAACATATAAGACCATATTAATACCTACTCTTTCATTCCAATATAATAAAGACTTCGTATTACTTTTTAAATATTAATGCACAGTTACACAAAATGTAAAACTAATATATAATAAAATATAATAAAATCATACACTTACCTTATTGTGACTCTTTGCAGAGGTGCATCTCCATTCTTCTGTTGATATGCTATCTATAGAGTAAATTAGTCAAATGTTTTAGACAAATTGAATGAAACATTTTTGACAAAGCAATACCGGTTTGAATGTTATGCTCATTTAGAGTTACAGCTGTTTTAAAAAAAAGGAACGCATTAAAAATATTTGAAATCTAAGAAATAGAAATGAAATTATTTTCTTGATAGAAATAAAGTAATAGTGAAATATATTTGAATTCTTTAAGTGATAAATCAGTCCATTATTTAAATACCAATAAATGAGTATTGTTTTATTCTGCTTTATGTACTTGTGGATTTACTAAATGATATATCCGCTTTGATAGTGCCGAGTAATGATTTTTAGGTGAGACAATTTTTAAATTATATTTCAGTTTGTCAAATTTCTGTCAAATATGTTTCTAGAGTTTTGCATTCAAATGTATTTTTTCCCAAATGTTTTTGGAGCTCTGAAAATGAATAATTTTAAAAAAAAGTATAAATATCAAAACTACAGATTTTCAAAATTGTAATCAAATTCTGCCAAGATTTTCTATTCAATCTTTCGAAGTCTTAAAAATTTATTTTATTTCTATACGAAGATGTGTTAATATAGTTTTTAAAGATTATAACTTAACTTAGCTCCGATAAATTTATTTTCTAATTGTCTGAAATACGTGAAGGATTTTTTCATAAATGTCGAATAAACTTTATTTATAAAACAAATTAAATACAGGAGAAAACGCGGCACTAGCAATTCACTCTAAATTTCAGCGCATTTTGTCTATTTCATGCACGTTTCGCATTCGCATAAAATTTGGTATTTTACATAGATATTTTTAAATAACGCTTACCTTTTGAATTGCCCACAATTGCCTTGTTTCTCAAAAAAATTAAATATTTGTAAGATAATATTTATTCTAAATAAGTTTTAAAAATTATTATTTGATATTTTTAAATCAGAATTATATATGTCTCATTATTCTTATAATTTAGTCTAGACAATGAACAAAAAATAGCAAAAGACGCTATTTGAGAAAAAAAATGTTATTGATATGTTATGTTTATATATTTCATTAGTTATATATATAAGAAGGCTTATATAATAAGATTGTTTATCATAAGGTACTTTACTAATTGAAGACTTAATTCCTTACCTTAATCGGCAGAAAGATCATGGTTCCTGACGGATAATGAATACTTCTAATTCATAA
>JAPMOR010073310.1:76109-93039 GCA_026543865.1 Argiope aurantia
TTTGTATGAAAAATTGTTGCAATTTTAGTAAATGGCACGAACTTAAATTTAAACGGGTTGTCGCAACCAAAAGAGGTCCTAAGTTTTGAAGCAACCTTTGACCAATCTGTTATTTAAAAACTGTAAACCTTTTAATATTCTCCACCTATTTTTTCTATAGCAATTGTCTTCCCATATTTCTGTTAATTAATCAAACTGCTATTTAATTTTCCATATTTGATAAAAATTGCTGACTTTGAAATATCAGTTGTAATTTACTTGTTTAAATGTTGTATTGCTTCATTACCGGTGTTTAGAATTATTAACAATAGTTTTAGAGGTAAAAGGATTTCTTGAATATAAGTAATGATATAACGATATTAAGATTTTTTTTTCTTTGAACTGATTTATTTGAAAGTTAGTGAAGTTACAAAATGTAAGTTATTCCTTATTTTTCTAATTTTTTTTCATATTCCTTTTACTATATAGTTTAAGTAAATGATTTCTTCGTTATTAATATAGCTATAAACACCCCAGTGACATCACAGCTATATGATAAACGGCACAGAATATGCGAAGTAACATAGAATAATTTTTTGTTCACGCTATGTCTTGACGCAAAGCTACAAATAGTAAATGAAAAACATGTAGTGTCAACTTGTAGTTAATGTTAATATAAATACAAACGAATCAAACATGTAGTTAAATTATCATCGTGGTCTTAACCATATTTTTAAGTACCTATGATTTTTTGATGATGGACGCGAGAACTTCTGCGGTTTAATTCCTGCCGCCTACGTATTCTATCTCGGGAAAGTGCTTCGAAGAAACTTTCTCTAATCCAATGAACAAGAGGAACGACAACAGATGAATGAATTTTCAGCATATACAATGACTCTTTCAATCGTATATTAATGCATCGATAGTGCTGTAAATGCGAAAATCTGCAATAATGGCCAATGTATGCTTTATTGCATCGATCTATACTTTGAAAAATGACTGCTTTTAGTGCGATTCTAACAACTCCCGACAATTGTAAGCATTTGGTACGGATACATATTTTTTTCTAAATAATAATTAAATTAAATTGTTATAGACTACTATCTATACCGTACACGCTATATATTTGTTATCTTTTTCACACACATATAATTAATTCATATTTCTCTATTATACATCAAATACTTTTGTAAACCACTTTACATTTTGCAAGAATTAAAAAGGCGGGTCTTTTTAGCATCATCAAAGAAAATGTGTGCTATTATTTAGAAGTTATGCTTGGTTAAGTCTTTTATTATGTCACGTGATCTTTATAAGAAAATGTATATATAAGAAAATTAAAACAATTACTTCATGCTATCAAAATACATCTATTTAATTAAAAAATAACTCCTAATTAAAGATGGAAAACAATGATTTTGATCTAAACTGCACTTGAAAAATAATTTAGGTACATTCTGAAGTAATTTAACAAAAGGAATATAATGCGTTTGAATAATCCGATATAATTCGTTTCAGCAAATCAGTAAATTAATCAAATTTACTCATTCCTAAAAAATTCAGCTTTTTTGGAAAGATGTTGCTAAAAGTAAAACTGTATATTAGTTGAATTATTTAACTATAACTGTGTTGGTTAATTCATATAGTATAAAAACGATAAATAAAATTTTCTAGTTAAGTTAAAAATAATTAAAGTAAATTATTTTGTAAGTTTTAATTGGGGAATGCAATACTTTCACACTAATTGTAAATTATTATTCAAAATTTTAATTTTCTAGTTTCGTTGTGGTTTAGTTTAGAAATAGTACAATTATAAATATTTGAAAAAGTGTACTTTCATTTGAATTACGAATTTTTAATATTCTTTTTAGCGTTAAAGATTATACGTAACTCAAGAATTACGTAGAGTAATTTATTCTGCATAATTGGCATAAATTACAGCTAACAACAAGTGTTAAAAATATGTACCCAAATAAAAAGCAATTTTCAAAAGTTATACTTACTTCTTCGTTTTATCTGCTGTTGGCAACTTGAAATTATTTCAAATGTACTTACCTTAGATTTAGTGCCATTTTAACATCGATGATCTATCTTAAGAAACAAATAAATGCACAACAAAAATTCTGCAATAAATTTTAATTCTATGTTATAAAATGTATATTTGTGAAAATATTAAATGTATCATTTCCTTATTACGTTTGGTTTTAGATAAGCATCAATCCTAAAATTTGTTAGGTATTCAAAAATATAATTATTTAAAATTTATGTGTGATTATTTGTTGTAAAGCTAATAAAAATAGTTTACTATTTTCCATTTCCCAAGATTTAAAAAACGTCTATGTAGTATTAAAGACCTTGGCGGTTCTAAATATAACATGTTCTTGAGAATAAAATTAAATTACTAAAAATTCTTCTTTTATCCATTTTTAATGAAGGTTGTTAAAGAACTTAATATGAATTACATGTTTTCAGCATTATAGAAAATCTAGTAAAAGTCTTTGAACTTATCATTTAAAAACTTTTTAGAAAAAAAAAGGAAAATTGGGAATATAATTATAGGTTCAGTAAATTTAAAATGTAATTTTTTGTGGAATTAAAAAAAAAAACTATTTCTATTTAGTGAATTATTTTTAGTTTTATAGATAAAATTAATACTTTAAATACCAAACTTTGCAAAGTTGTGCTTAGCGTGTTCAAAATTAAATATATTTGCAGTTCGGTAAATACAAATCCTCAAAAGAGTGTTCAAATTTCTTGATAAATATCTCTAAATTTATAAAAAATATCATTCCATTTTTTTCAAATATAATTATTTTAAGCTCGATATTTTTTTTTGTAAAATGTATTTGGTTTGGTTTGTTTCAGTATCCATATATAAAAATGAAATTCTTTCAAAAATTAATGAGGTCTTTTTCCTATCTATTCGTAAGTGTGAAAATAACTATATTATATATATTTTAAAATGTATTATAATAGGACAGAAAATTAGGAAATATTTCCTTATTAAAAGGGCTTTATATATCATTTGTTCCTCTTCATAATATCCATCAGATAATTATGTAATTAAACCTCTTACTTATGCCATTTATGTAATGAATGTTTAATTAGCAATTTTCCCTAGACAAATTTCTGTCATTTTCGTTCTTGTCGAAATTGTCAATGTCTTAAATATAAATATAAATTTCAAAGCTATAAAACTTTTAGTATTTTTTGCCATAAAAATATAATTCACAGCGTTAGAAAATATAATATAATTTCTCAACCCATCACATATTTAAAAACATTCTGCTTTTTTCCCCCAAATATTTTTTTTCATAAATTTTAGCTTTTGAGGATTTACTTTATTCCTTGTAAAAGGAATAAGTATATATTCGTATTCAAATTTGGTTCTTGGTCTCTAATCTACAGAGTCTGTAAATTGGCTAGAATTCTTACTGTCTAGAATTTTTCCCCCTCAGATCAAATAAGACATTATTAAATTAGGTATTTGAAATGAAAAGAAATATTTCGTCTAGGGAGACAAAACATTTCTTTTATATCAAACATAGGCTCATACCTTCTTCATATTTAAAATTAAAATCGATTAGAAATGCTAATAAAATATCTTGCAAATATTTTAAATCAAAAAGTATGCTACTATGTTTTTTTCACAGACATCACAATTTAGTTCTTTAGAATATCATCTTAAGATAAAAATTCATTTACTTATGCAATATTATAAACTAGCGTTTATTAGAATCTTACAGAATAATCAAGAAAGTTTTCCATAAACCATTGCAATGTGTTTACATTAATGCTTATTCTATAGGATAATCAATTAGCTTGTAACAACACATGAATCTACAATGCACTAAATCGGAAATTTGTACCCTGAATCTGATAATGTAAACTATGAATGTTAAACTATGAAAATCTACTGAACGTAATACATTTTGTGTCAAGATTATTATAGAATAGATCTAATTTGACTGAACTTACATATAAATCGTTCCTTCCCCGTCACATTATTAAGCCTAGGAATTGAATAACCTAGCACAGTTTGACTGATGTTAAAAATATCAAATGCTCTGACTTCCATCCTCGCTATTATTTTATATTACCCAATGGGAAATTACTTTTTATTATTTTAGAAATACAGTATTCGTTTTTAAGTTTATCGCATTTTTCGTGAAGCATATCCTTGTCTAGCTACTAGGAGATATGCAGTCTGCATTAAATCAAACTACACAACAACAAAAATGGGAACTAACAACGACTGGTTTATCACTTATCAAATTTTATATTTCAATTCTTATATTAAAAGGCTTAATGAACGACAAAAAATGTATTCTTTCAGGAAATGAATAAACAATTTTAAAAATTAAAACACATTTCAAATAAAAACTGTTATTTATTTATTAAGCTTTTTATTAGGCCATTATCTTACATTAAAACACATTTCGAATAAAAATTGTTATTTATTTATTAAGATTTTTACCAAGCCAATATCTTACATTAAAACACATTTCGAATAAAAACTGTTATTTATTTATTGAAATTTTTATTAGGCCAGTGTCTTACATTTGTTTATTATGAGAGACGCATGCGAATAGATCTCAAATAGAGAAATATACACCTAGTGCATCCAAGTCAAATAATATATTCAAATAATAAATAAGCCTAGTAATGCGTTGCTAATTAAAAATGTAAATTACTAATTTTTATTAAGATATTTGTATGGCAAATACCAAACAAATATTTGTTACAATGACAGACATGCGCGGATATATTTCAAAAAGAGGAATGCTTATTCAGCCTATCTAGGTCAATTTATTATACTTGGTATATTCAAATAATAAATATGCTTGTTACGTGTTACTAATTAAATCCAGTCTGAAATTTTAACTGAATATATGTAACAGAACTTCATAATTTATAAGACCAATAACGTAAATTATCTCTTGTGTGTATAGTTCAGTGAAGAATGAGCTTGTATATCTATCTACACAAGGAGAACATGCATTTTCTTTGTTCATTTTCCAAGTCTATCCAGTCTTAAATTATCCATTTTAAGCTGAAATGTTATCATTCTGAAACTAAGAATTTTGCCAGCGAGGTATTTTACTGATAAGAATAAGTCTGTTTAAAGCCTTTTCACTATGAATTATTTAGAATGTTCATTTTCCAAATTCCAAACTAAGCCTAACAAATTATGAGAATTTAATGAATGTTCGCGAAGAATATTCATTTGCCCCACATATATGTGAGAATTCTGAAAACCATGACAATAAAAATTACTAATGCTTATTTTTTGAAAAAATATATAAATTCGAATGAGAAAAAAATAATAACGCTGTGGACTTGAACTGAAGAACTTTATAGTTGTGTCACAAACGAAAAAAATATATAGAGACGTATAGATAAAAATTTGCTAAAATCTTGGAAAACAATTTAAAAACAATATATTTGTTATACGATTTTACATCATGATAAATCATTTACTCTTTTTCTCGCTCGGAATATGAAAATAGTAAGAAAAATAAATACTTAATTAATAACCTTTAATATAATCAAACCTTAGATTACGATAAAATGAAGTCTCAAAACTAAATTAGTATTATAATTTAGTATTATAAATTAGTATATGAATTAGTATTATTTATTAGTAACATAATTTACAATTTGTAACACCAGATATTTTAAACGCTCAGATTCTGTCTCACTCATTATTTTTATATATCCCATGTTTATCTGGTTAATAAAAGTCAGTGTTTCATCTTGCATTCAGATATACAATTCTTATACAAGTAATGTTACTTTTTTACATCATTAACATAATTTACTACCCATATTGAGATATACTATCAGAAATGGCATGATAAGAGATACTGTTCCTAATATTTTTGCGTACCTTCTTTTCGCAACTTAACACTATCAATCGTGCTTCTAAAGACACAACCGATTTTGCAATTTTTTTTTTATTTCTATCGACTCAACAAGATTCCAACTTGCGTCTCATCTAATGAAATATATCATTCCAATAACTGCAGAGCCATCTGGTGGTTTAAATTGATTTTCATGTCAGAAATACCGTATTCTGATTACGTGTGAAAACAGATCCAATTTCCATAGTACTGTACGAACAGCGTCTGACGAGCATTCATTTGCGAATGATTTTTTTAAACTTCTGTCGTCTTTTGTATCACCCTGTATTCCATTATATATTTTATCAAAAAATATTATGTTATTGATGCAAAAACATTCCAAGATTCAGACCGATTTTTTTCCTTTTAAAAATCTTTTGCATTTGCTGACCAATAGTCCAAATCGGTCCGAAAATTTAAACACATAAACATCATTTTTGAACTTTAATGAGAAGTGACTATTCAAATTTGTGGGAAGAAAGAAAAGGTTTGGACAAGCTTAAAGCAGGAAGGAGAGGCGGTGGGGGGGGCTGGGAAAACCAGAGACAGCTGGAAGAAATGCCCTGGACATAGTAAACGATGTCGTTACCATTAACTAATCTTTGCTGCTTAGCAAGATGGAAGGAGATCAACTCAGGAAATGAACGACTCGAAATAAAAAATGGCTAAAATAACAGAAAAAGAAAATTTGGAAGCAAAATACCAACCTTTTTTCTTGTGTGTGGGGGTACTTAAAACTAGACTCCCTTGTTATTGATCGCTTCGATTGTAGGGTTGACAGACGTGAAATATAGACGGCATCTCTGAGTTTCAAGAGTTTTTCAGAGGTTGCTAAAACTTCTTTGTGATTTTTTAAAGAATTTTCTTTTCTATTTAGTTTTTTTTTTTTTACTCTGGAGTGTGAACAACTATTTCTTTTCCTTCATTTGGGGGTAGGGGGTGGTTAGTTTCTAGCCCACGTTCATGGAAGTAAAGGCAAAAGCTTAAATAGAATCCCTATTTCTTAAAGCTTAAAACCTTAAAGAAAAGGGAGGGGGTTAGAAAGATTCGTTCGTTCCATAAATTTGTTCCACCTAGTAGGCAGTTGTTGGAAGAGAATAGATGCTTCTCTACGGTAGTGAATTGTGTAGTAAATCAAATGGAAAAAAGCATATACTTTTAGGCATTATATATACGGCTATTTTTTAGATTTTTTTGTTATCATTTGTCGTCTTACTCATCCTTTTCAATTGCAAATGGAGATTTAAGCTTACTTTTACTTTTGAGAATTGCTTTTTAAAATATGTGATTAAGATAGAAAATTAATTATTGTTTAATTTCCAGGTAAATGTTGGTACAAAAAAGAAAAAAAGAAGCAATCAAATTACCGTTTCATTGAAATTAGTTTTATACTTGCTTGCAATACATATATTATATCCTATATAACCACATAAGCATAACGCGGTTTCCACTCTCAAAGGATGAGATGTGACTAAACAACAGAGGCACTACAACCCCTTATTTTCGAGATAATCGCTTTTAAAAATGATTGTATTATACAGCCTTCCTTAAAAGCAATCGTATTTAAACATAATAACTATGACCCATACACTCACTGATTTTTTAATAAAATACGGGAAAAGCAGTTTATAGAATTTGTGTTTATTACTCCTACAGAATCAAAGATAGTTGTTGATTTGATGCCATTCATACATTTATTAAATCCGTGGTGTTAGGCCGGTGTCGGTGCGCTACTCCGCGGCGCTCACAATCATATCTTAATATGTAAAAAGCTATTATTTTAAATTTTGTGCCATTGTAAATATCATGCTACCTGCAATTTCTCTTCATATTTGGAATGATGTTTCTTTGTTACTAGATGTGACGTTATCGCGTTTTGAATCCGATTATTTTCGAAAACAGGAGTTGTGAAGGTAAGGTTCTCAGGACACTTATAACCGCTAGAGAAAGATGTTGAGGGTTGGGTTAGTAATGTTAGTGTCGCGTTTTAAAGCCACAATAGGGCTATTTTGGGACGGACTTCGTAATTTTGAACCGCTGCCAGATGACCAGGACGACACCTATGCTAGCAGCCCCCTCATCACATCACTGGGAGGCTGTTTGGCCCGGATGGATTTAACGTACAACAGACCAGCTTACACGATTACACGACGGTTCTTCGGTGGAATCGGGTCTCGAAACTGAAACCCTTCCTTTCCGAAACCAAGACATTACCGCGGCCCAAAAAATATGTTGAAGAGAGATGATATTTGATTTGCTATGTGGTCATTATGTGACGTCCTTTATGTAGGCCTTATGTATGTCCTTGTATATATATATATATATATATATATAATTGCAACGATGCACTATGTTCTTTTGACAATTTTCGATAACGGAAATAAAATAAATTGAGTGATTCAGGAAAATATTTATTACAAATTGGTTTGAAAAACATAGTTTTAAAAAACATATTTGCATAGAAAATGGGTCAATACATTTTTACAGCTTTATAAAACACAAATTTAGTATACTTTTAAAAGATTTCAAAAGATTATTCTATCTTTTACAGAATATAAGATTAGTATATTTCTAAATCTAGATATTTCGTTTATTGACTTTAAAACTCATTTTAAATCCCCTGAATTTACTCTGCAAAATAAATGTGAGATGATAAACATCCACCAAAACTTTAGATTCCCTATCTTAGCTTTTCCTTAATATATCCCAAATACTATTTGAAAACAAACAACAAAAATACTTGTCGTGTCAAGCTTTGACAGATACTTACCGGGCCTGACTCAGAAACTGGCCCTGTATATGCATTTGCCAGCAATCCAAAATAAATATTCAAGAAATGTATCATATTTGGATATCTGCCGGGTATTCAAAAAGACTTCGCTTGGATATGCTCTCTGCGGATATTTGATAGAACTTAAAGTATTTTCCTTGCAAAAAAGTAACATGTCGCAGAGAATATATTTCGATTCTGTTACATTGGAAAGTGAAACCATTGAAAGAAAAATATATTTCGAATAGAAAAACATTTGGCTTATAGTCAGAGAGAATACTCCCAATGTTCCGAAACCCAAGTGTTTGTACATAAAGGAATTCGTTATACAAGTCAATTTCTATTGAATACGGTTTACTTTAAATGGATTCCTTTTAAATATCTATTTCTGTTCACTGGAGGTTTCAAATTCCAGCTTCCGATTTTTTTCAATTGCTATCAAAATTTAAAACGAAACAGTTGAAATGTAATTATTTTTTCCATGTAATGCTAAAATTCTTTTTTATGATTGAATTTCATGGTTAAGATGCAATATTCATCACCCAAAATCCATAGCTCTTTTAAAAAAATTACAACTAAAACCCGCAGAAAATGAAATCGTATAAAAAAAGGAGGAAATCCATGCAAAGACCTGTTTTAAACAAATTTAAAACTTAGTTTCCTTCTCTGTTATCAAAAGTTATTTCCTAAAAAGCATTTTATTACTATGCATTACCCTCTCTCATACACTGATTAATATTAAATCTGCAATTAAGTGAAAGTAATAGGTAATTTAGAAATGATTCGATACCTCAAATGTCCCTTATATTAATATAGAAATTGAATTAACAAATGCCTCAAATATGAAGTATCATCTTAGGAAATTAAGTAAATTTGTAGTTCAAGAAGTAAATGAAAATATAAATGTTAAAGACATATAATAAGAAAACGTTGTGAACTTCGACCGTTTCAGCCAAAAATTGAGAAAAAAAAAATCACCAGTGACATCAACCAAAAAACAAAAATTCAATCGCTGCAAGGTCAAACAACTAATATCCAATTTCTTTCTGTAATGACCATGAACTTTTTCTTCAAATCGATTACAAGATTATTCCCATTTTGCCTAAATTTAGTTCAACAATCATAGGTTTATCTAAGAAATTGTTTTCAGGTTATTCATGCACAGTTCTAGAAAATGATTACACATGAATTCTCAAAATGCAACTAAAAGAAAATATGAGAAATTTGTGAGCAAGAAATATTCCAATCAATCGTTGAAATTGATGCAGACCACATGCAGATAAATCATCAAGTTATGCAAAATAGTTCGTCTTTTTTCATAATTTTGTTTTTATTTCTCTGACATTATGGCAATTTTCAAAGCATAAAAATATACATTTTATCTAAGAAAATTTTTTTTTCTTCAATTATTTTTGAAACTATTCTGTTAAGAAATTTTCTATTGCCAAATAGTAATATTGGCAATAAAATAAACTTCAAAAAGCATTTCTTGAAATAGGATCCAATATTTCCTATCGTATTTATACCAAAAATTGGCTTCCACGAACCCTTATATTTTGATCAAATGTTTATATTAATTCTTGTTTGCAAACATAAATGAATTTATACATGAGGATTAGAAAATGATGTAGTTATATTTAGCATTCTGCTAATGAGTTAAAATAATTTTCTGAAAATAATTTATACTGAATTAATTCAAGTTCTTTCTTTTAAGGGGTACTAATAGAAAATAATCCTAAATATTTCCAATTAAATAATCCCATGGAAAAATTTAATTTATATCTAATAGCCCTGAGGAAAACATCAAAACATGGCAATAATCCTTTAAACGAATAAAACGATTGCATGTCTATATTTCGATTCATTCCACTTATACGCATATATCAAATTGATCCTGGAATTGGAAACAAGATTAATTTTTTGTAAAATGCATAGACAACATGTTTAATTTGAGAAAATAATCTATTTTTATCAATAAATGTATTATATTGTGAAATTTAGAACAGTTAATTTCACAATATGTTTCATTTTGCTTAATTTTTCAAACTCAAACGTCAAACGAAAATTGATTCTTTGAGATTAAGGTATTTTTAATTTACTTCTAATTTCACCATTATACTTTTTCTTAATACTACCCATTTTTATCACACATAGAAAAAAAATCAATTTAATCAAAGTTTCAGAAACGGCATACAAAAAAAAAACTAAGAGCATTCATTATCCTCGAATTATGTACCTCTTAAAACTGATTTAGTAATAACAGACTGTAACGTACCCTACCTATTTTCAGTACGAAAAGTTTGAACGTAGAGAAAAAAAATGCCCGTTAGAAGAACACCAAGGGACGTTAATTTTTTCCCCCAATGCATTTAAGGCTTAAAAGATTATACTAATCTCCAAAGTATAATTTTTCACGTTGAGCAATAGAGAAAACAGTTCTTCCGGATTATGGAGGTACTTTTAAAGTTGAAGGATGCATTACAGGTGCTCGTATCTTTTTTTTTTCTTTTAACTGCAGTTTACAGAGTTTTTTAAGTAGATCTGTCGTACAAAAAAAATCCGTATATCTATCATGACTTCTTTTGTCTTGTTTGTAATCTGTTGAGAAGAAGCTGTTTTTTTTAATTTCATTATGGTTAAGAAGCGGGATTTTCTTACTTTTTGTCACTGCTGAGACTGAATTCACTGGGTTTTTTTTCCTAGTTCACAAAATACAGTAAAAACACTGAAACCCATGCAAAAATTCGCAGCATTTTTGCTCTCGGTATAATATTTTGTTATCTACGGAGCAACATGCCTCCAAGAGCTGTTATAAGGCTAGTGACATTAATTTAACTATTAATTAATCACATAATAAATTATTTGAAGCAGGCTAATTTTAAATGGCGTGGTATATAATTGTCAATTATGTAATTTAAAAGCATTCGGTAGTATAATTTTAATTCTAATTTTATGTTATTTACCATAAAGATATTAAAACGGCCAACTTTAAAATAGTTCTATTGGCATGATTTCAAAAGCCAAAGACGTATCAAGTGATTTAATATTTATTATGACGTATCAAATGGTTATATCTTATTCGACAGTTAAATTATTAATATACTTTCTAATAATATAGCAAAAACAAGGGTATACATATTACAATATTTAATGACAGGCTTTATTAAGTTTGTTTTCCATAGTAAGATTTGCTATACAAATGAAATGACTGATATTTCATAAATGGATCCCACTTTTCAAATTTCTAACGAAATTCTCATTTGTAATGTTTGTTGAAAATGAAATTAAAGTAAAATTTAATCTTCCAACTTGAAGGTAAACGAATCTTAATTTGATGCAACAGGGAATGAGGGCTCTTTATAACTATTAGATTACAAACTGATAGGCGTGCAAATTTTCACAAATTAAACATTCACTAATTTCATCTACGAAACGTAATTGGAATGGAATGAAAGGTTATATTTTGCTATGAAAAAAATTCTAAGAAATGCTCAAAACATTTTTCCTTTTTCCACTGACAACAATATTCTTGAAAAATAATACAAATATATTTTTATATTTTAAATAACTAAACCTTAATTACAGAATAATTATTGTATATCGCTTCTTACCACCTGTAAACAGGTTTTTTTTTAACATTACAATGATCTAAAAACTTAAAATTTTAAAATTTGAACCCGAGTTCTTGATATTTTGTATATATTGTGAGATTTTTAATAAAATGGCATTACTATGCTTATATACTATATGGGTTTGCATATTTTTAGATACTTAAATATCTAATTTCGCTTGCATTTTATTTACAAGATAAAATGCAAGTGAATGTAAAGTTTTAATGTCATCATTGAAAAATCCTTAAATTTCATTAAACTTTATTTAGGTTTTATAATTCAGTTTAATATAGTATAAATTTAAATATTTTTCCGAGTTAAAAACAAATTCCTTTTTTGCCATACCAACAAAAAACAAAAAACATTTTAAAGCATATTAAAAATTTTTTGAAAACATTTAAAAATTTTCTATCAAACAAAATACATAACTGAAAAACTAACTTATTTCCCAGAATATAAAAAAATATGGTAATAACCTATAATGTTTAAGTACAAATGTTTCATATTATTTATTTCTCTAGCATAGAAGAAATACCAAAAATGGTTTCGATAAAATAATTGTGAATAATATAATTTGTTTTTTTAATTATACACACACACACACACACACACACACAAACATATATATATATATATATATATATATATATATATATATATATATATATTAAATCATAAACAAATCAAAGTAATAATGATTACAATATTTTTAAAGAAATTTTTAAATAACATAATTTATCTGTTGCTATAATCAGTTGGTGTTTGTCTGGTCGAAACTTGTACTCATATTTTTTTTTTTTCAATTTAAACATTCCTGCTCTCAAAAATATTGAATATCATAATACATACGAATAAGTAGAAATAAAGTTTTTTAGGAAAGAATCGCCTCAGACTAGACTAATGTTTGATTGGTCAAGCCTCCTTAATGGTTTTAATTAAACCCCCTATCTATTAGAGGCTCCAGAATACTGGCATGTAATTACGGACAGATTCCAATTTACTGCGATTCTAAAATACCGAGAAAATAGAATAAAGCAAAACTTCAATGCTTTATAAAAAGGAGAAAATGTTGAGAAGAGCTAGTAGTATGAAATATGGGGAGAAAACATAAAAAAAAAGGAAAGCATCATCTACGAAAATTATGTCTTCCCAAAACAACCTCTTTCAGCCTTGTTTTGAAGAATAATGTAATGAATACACTTGTAGCTGATTAATGCTGAATGAGACGTCCTCGTTTTCGTCGATGAAGTCTTCTGATGTTTTTTCGTTGTTATTAGTGGGTAATCATACATCCACTGTTTCTCCCAATATTTTATTTTGATAACTTCGTGAAAAAATATTTGGTTTTTTTTCAAGGGTTACAAGCAAATTATAGCATTTTGTGGAAGAAGAGAAGTAATCTAATTAATTCGAAAACATTGATCGAGCTCCCTGTATAGAGAAAGGATAGATATATGTATGGATAAAAATTTTCTTACTTGGCTTGTTTGTGCAAGTTGAAGCTTTTTAATTAAAGCGCCTTATAGGTATAGGCTTTAGATGCCTTATTTTTTGTTAATGCTCCTCAAACTACTGTCTCAAGATAAAACATAATTTGAACAAACATAGTCTTAAATTATTCTCGGAAATATTTATTTTGAGTTTAGTCCACACAGTTTCTAAAGTTATATTCAAGAAGAACGTAATCATTCTGCTTTTGCTGTAAAAATTTTATTCAGAGGAATGTAACCGAATTCGGCCTATATACCATTTGATTTAAGAAATAAATATAAAATTTTCATCTCCAGAATCAGTATGGCTCTATATACAAAGTTAATTTAAGCAGTTAGTCAAAAGAATTAAGATACCGAAATTTCCAATTGAAATTTTATTTCGGTAACGCTTGATTCAATTAATTGGCATTTGGTGCATTACACAAAATGCGTTTTTTAATTGCATTCTGCACAAGAAAAAAAAATGTAACAATTTGAAGTTGATTTTTTTTTTCAGACCTGCTGCATGGTGCCCTATTTCAATATTTCTTTATTATCAACGTTCCCTTTATAACTCATGCAATTCTGATTATCCCATTGCTAAAATCCCAAGGTGTGAGATGTGAGATCCAATGAACGCATTAAATACATGAAGCGGGATATCCGACTACTTATCTATTCATCTATAAATGCTGCAAACTTTGTAAAAAAATATCATAACAACATTAGCGTATGTCCTTTAAATAAACTGAGATTCAATTGCAATTGCTCAGTCGAAATCTCCCAATTATGGGCGTGATTATTGTAAAATTCTTTAAAGTAAACCTCTGCATCCATTTTATCATACTAGTTCCTGAAAACATAGTTATACAAATATTGGTACAACGAGTGTATTTTCATCCAAAATTTCTCTTGCGATATATTTAATTCAAAATAACTTTCATTATCCTCTTGAATTTGAGTATTAACAAAAAGTTAATACTGAATGTCGTCAGAACATTCAAATTTATTTCCAATTTGAGAATTTCACAAAATGCCTTCACATTTTAAGCACATTCAGAAGTCAAAGTGAAGTGATGAATAATGAACAATTTCCCTTTTCAGAAGTAATAAATTTATAACTTATGAAAAACATTAGCTTTTGAATTTCCTTTCAAATAAAAAAAAATAAAAATCTCAAAGCGTAATTTTATTATTGCGCTTATAAGCTTTTTGAACTTTAAATTGAAAAAAAAAATGCATAACATTAATAGAAAGACGAAAAATAAGTTGACATTTAAGTCATATATATAAAATATTATCCGGTTTACAGAGAATATTAAAATGATTTGGTTCTTAAAAATCCATAAGGGAGTAATATAATTATAAAATGTCCAGAATCTGACTTTGACTTCTTATTTTTAAATAACAAAAAAATATTTCTGGTCTTTAATACATTGGAGACATATGTTGAAAAGCAACTTTTAATCATCTGTTTACTTGCTGTCGGATTTTTATTGTAAGTACATATTTATAATTCACTTTTATAAAGGCATTAATACAATCATCGATTTTTACTAAAATGTGCTACCAGATGGCGCCACTTCTATGAAACATAAATTTAATTATCATTAATCTACGGCTATTAAACTCAATTATGAAATGATTAAAATACATGTTGTCATTGAAAAACAATTGAAAACAATTTTAGAAAGTTCAATTAGTTAGTGAAGATGCATGAATAATTTTTCAATCAGGAATTAAAAACTGATTGCAAAAATCCATTGTTATGAATGAGAAAAAAAGTTAAATAATGAATTATAACATATTCAACAGATCACTTTCTTTCAGAACTTAGCTTAGAAATCATTAATTTCAGAATTTTTACAAAGTGTATAAAAATGCCTTTTAACTAATGAAACACGGGGACGTTAAAAGTTTTCAGGAAACAAATTTACCCCAACCTTGTCAAATCTAATATTTAAAAATAATATCCTGAAACAATTATCCCTTTGTATAGAACATAGATTTAGCACCAGGAAAGTCAATTAGCGGCAGGTAATTATACCATTTCCTGTGAAAAATGATTAGGCTTACATTATGATAATCTCTCAAAAGCTGAAAAGCAGAACACACACTAATAGCAGATTTACAGAGTTTCATTAATATATTGATTGTTTAATTTTTGAAGCTTTTGTAGGTCATATTTTTTCATTTTGTTTAGGAAGCGAATACTATTAAAAAAATTTTTAATTTACATTTCTCTGGTTTATACATAATTACTAAAAGCTATGAGCTCCTCTTTCCGGAAAAGTAAAAGTAATTTATCACATTGTCTCAACGTTATATTGTTGATTATTATATAAATAGATTAATTAACAAAGGTAAAATCTTTAAAATAAGTTTTTAGTGTATACCATTGCATTCATTGATATAGAGCAGTGTTTTTATGTATTAATTACAGATATGTGTTCTCAATTATTTATTTTATCCTTTTTAAAATTTGTATTATGTATTTTATTTGATATTTATTTTGTATTAAATAATAAATATCTGTATTTTATATGATATTTATTGTTTGTTTTTGTTATTGCTATACAAGATTTGCTTTATTTAAATTTATTCATAATATGTGTAATTGAAAAATTGGGAAAAAATATGTTAAAAAGATGGGAAGTTACAGACACATAAAAGAGTATAATCAAAGACAAGAAAAATTAACCAAATTTCCATTTAAAATTTTCATTTTTTAATTATTGCATTTTTGTTAATTTTAATGCTGTGTATTTATTTTTATCCCACACACACACACTTGCACAAGAAAAATGGAATTAGGAAAATAAGAATGATATGTTTTTTTTAAAGCACGTATATCGTTTTTTCATTGTCAGACAAAAAGTTCCATTTTCGAGATAATTTCGCAATTATACTGACTAACCATGATTAGAAACTTAAATAAAGCTCTCTCAAAGTCGATGCCAAGATGGAAAAGGTGAGCGTGATCAAGTCATCACCTGATTTTTTTATGCTTTCAAGAAGGGCCTTTTTCCAAAATATAGATGCTCCATCGCTTCTTGTAAGATTGAGTTTCGCATCATAAGGCAATCGAAACCCCAAAGGAAACCTCTAAAGGAACCCTATGATAGCAAAACTCAGAAATTGGTTGGATTAATTAAATTAAACGTATTAAATTAAAATAAACGTTAATAATTGAAA
>JAPMOR010073310.1:93139-120885 GCA_026543865.1 Argiope aurantia
ATATGTTTAAACCAGCATTTAATTTTTTTTTCAAAGTGTTGTGTTCATTTTAAAATAATATTTCATGAAATGAAACAAATGTGTAAAAGGCCTTAAATGAAAAAAATTCGCATTCATCCTTAATTTTATTATTTTGCCTTACTTAAATTTAGAATGACATGAATCATAAAATTTAAAAGATTTTAATTTAAAATACTGAAATTTTAAATAATCGAATTTTAAAATATTTACTTGAAAATTTGAATGATTTGAAGGACTTGTTTACGTTTTCTGATTTAAAAAATATTAATAAAAATTATATGCACAAATTAATTCTATCTTTGAAATATGATTTTTAGAAGAAATGTGATTATTAGAAATTTTAAATTTTATGTCGTTGGCAGTTTTCACCCTGTGTGAAAATATGTCACGGGTTTTCCGAATCCTCGATTCAGCATATTCATGAGACAGGCTAAAATTTATAAGAAAAAATAAGTTTTTTTTTCTTTAATTACAAAAGTTGACACGAGTCAGGTCATGAAAAATTATTTACAATAAAATGTGAACTTTTTCTATTATCTATGTTAAGACAATGACTTTAAAAAATCTCAAAGGGAGCCTATAACTTATTAAAAAATGTTTTGTCCCAAAGCAAATTTTCTTTGTCCTTTGCCTTGAATATGATTAGAAAAAAAATAAGGTGAACTCATGATATCAATTTAATTATCAAAAGTACTGAAAAGGAGCTGTCGCAATTTTTTTAAAAAAAAAGTAAACAAAGTTTTTCATAATGAAATAACGTTTTTTCATGCATGTTGATTTTTTTTTCTTATTAGAACAAATATCAGTGGTAACTGCTTAAATAATTATAAAATTATTTATAAGAAACATATCAAATGAAATAGTTTCTAATGAGGGATATATTTTGATTTTGAACTAGAATATTTATTGTTAATATTATATAAAATATGCATAGATTAAAATTAAAATTTTGGGAACACAAATTAGATATATTGTTAAAAAGTGAAAGTAACTTTTTAAAATAAGGTTTATGACTATTACCTTTTTGAATGAAGAGTAAAATTCTAAACGAGAAAGTTAACAAAAAAAGAAAAATTTTTGATCTAACTTTTCTAAAATAACCCATCATATTTAAAAAGCCTCGATTGTAAAGTTTCATAAATCTCAAAAGTGTGGAATGTCTCCTTATAATATCTACGATATAAACGTATTTCTGCCACATATTTAAAAATATGAGAAAGAGAAATACATTTATCATCTTGGTTTGTTATTCAAATTGGTGAAGACTTCCGAAACGAGGCTTAATTTCGGTAAATACTTTAAAATTCTCTAGACTCTTTTATATCCTCAGCTGGAAGATTTGGCCTTCAATGAATGGTTTCCCTACACTTCCTTAATGACGTTCAAACCTATGGGAGAAGTTTTTGTTCAAGGGACAATTCCATATTCCCTAGACTGTATATTTTCCAACCACAAAAACGAAAGAACGCAATGACTGGATAAAATACACTTTCGAAAAGTTTTTGAGCTGAAAAAAGGGAGAAAGTAGTACTCTGCACTGTCCAATGGGACTAGAGGATAGATAGCCCAGTTTAAGAATTCTTGAAGTAGGCTAGAAAGAGATGTATATACATATAGTTTCTACGCACATATACATGATTCTAAAATAAACGATTTGTATCTCATAGATTTTATTTTGATTTAAGCATTCATCTGAACCAGGGAATTCTTTTTTCCTCTCATAGAAATCAATCACGCATAAGAAGAATATCAGATTATTTGATGTTACAGTATTGTAAAGGAATGGGGGACTTGAAACATTACGCCAGAGATACAAATTTATTTAAAACAAAATAATAAGAAACAGTTGAAATATGTTTTAATGTGCCCTTTTTGTTTGTCGGATTACTTCCTACCTATTTTTATAAATTTCCAAATTTCTTTCGGTCGAAAATTCGAAATTCAATTGTTGGTGAAATAGAAATGCTGGAAACACTGGGAATCAAAAAATAAATGTTCTCAACTTTTAACTAGGAATATTGGAGCAGAAAAAGTAAAAGCTCAAAATCAATCTGTGTCTCAAGGATTCAAGTTTGAAACATATTGAAAATAAACCAATCTAGAGATCCAGCTATCCGCCAGGGGTTAATGATGCATTCACCCAAATTTCTATAGTGGTATATGAATAAAGACTGGTAAAATAAGCATTACTCTGATCAGTTGGTTGTTTATAGCAACTCCTTTTATCATCTGCAGAGGAAATAATACGCCTGACAATATGCTTTTTAGGAAACACCAACTGATATATTATTATTGCGATCCACGATGGTTCAGTTAATTTGTGAGAACGCGTGTAATTGGGAATTGGAAAAATAGAGCGTGACACATTCTAGTTTAGTATTTACTATTAAACAGAGAAGTATGTTAAATAAAACTTTAAATTTAATTAATTTAATTCATCATTAATTCATAATTCAAATTTAATTCACTAAATCAATTTAATAGCAATTTAATATTATATTAATCTGATGTGGAAGCTTGGAAAGGTGATGAGAATTTGGAAATTCTTGTCATCTTTTTTCTTCTTTCTCACCCTCTAATCATAATTTAAAAACACGAGGCCAGCCTCAGTTTTAGTATATTTTAATATATAAAAATATATTTAAACATAAAATGTGTTAACACGTATGAAATAAAATCATTTTAAAACATTTGATTACGTTGACTTATGTCTTTTTATTCAAAACATAATAATAATAATGTGGAAAATATTTAGATTAAATTAATAGTATATGCAAAATATTTAGATTAAATTAATGATATTATGCAAAATATTTAAATTGTTTACATGGCCATAATAGGCAATTCTTTTGAAAAGAAGATGTATCTTTTTAATTTTTTATAAGCAAATCCTTTTATAGCTTCCTTTATTTCTGACCTTTATAAAGAATTGCAGCACATGCATTTCTAGACAAGATGTCCTTTGTCCTTTGGGAAATTTTGCTGAGATCGCGAAGTTGGAAATCACAACACTAAGACATTCTTAGAAATTTCTATTTCGTTCAAGGATTATAACGCAAACTGTTCAGCCGAAAATGTACTCTTCGTACATAAACCTTGAGCTCTGCAAAATACGATGATAGTAAAAATGTTTATGCCGTGGTAGACAGAGCTTTTATAAATTTTGCTGAATAGTATGAGACCGAACTTTCACAGTAAAACAGCTTGCGATAAAACAAAAATTTCACAGAATATTTCTAGTGAATACTGTATACATACTAAAAGAACTTTTTCTTACCCTCTTGCCAAAACAAAATAGTTCACTGACTCGCTTTGAATTTTTCCATGTTACATATACGAATTGTACTTATCTATTTTCTAGTAAAAAAAATTACAATGAATTAAAAAAAATTATTTAGGGGAATGGATTCTCAAACATAATGCACTGGATTAGAAAAGAATATACAGAATTGAATTTTTAGAATTACTTAGGCATTTTTCCTGTTTGGAAATATATAATGATGTTGAAAATTGCTGTATATTTTTTTTATTTCAAAGACTCGCGATTTAAAGATAAAATATGTGCCATTTTTTCACTTGTAGATAATATTTATGATAGAGAAATCCTGTATTTTTATTCCAGCCTCCTTCAAAATAAATAATTAGTTTTCATAATCGGATACTTATTATAAAAAAACTTACGATAATTATAATCCAGTTCAATTTGGCAATTCTCTGTTATAAAATCTTAAGCAATTGATGATCTGACATCTGTTAAACAATCCACTTGATGAAATGAATAACAAAGGAGCCAAAGTATTCTATGACAACTGTCTGATATATCTCGCATCAATCGTAAGCATTGAAGAAACACGTAAATACGTAAGGGTTATTTACAGAAATGTCTTGAAGTAGATCCTTTCTTAGCATACAAATCGATTTAAGTGCTTTAGTCGAAATGAAGTGAAAGTAAGCTTCACATTAAAGAAGTTTTAGAAATTCACTAAGTTAGAGCTCTTAATTAAGAATTCTCTAATAATATGAAACTATTGGAAATGATACCTTTAATTAGCATTACTGAAATATGAACTATTTTTTGTAAAACTCTTTTATATGAATCAATGATATATTAGCTATTTATGTGATCAGAGGAGACTCACGTTGAATAGTCAAATGATCTATATCAATTTAATTTTATAAGATATAGCACATCTCCTAAAAGGATAATTAATAGATGTCACGAGCAGTTACATTTGTCATGTGATTGCGATATTACATGAATTGACTCCATTGTGACCAGATGAGAAAATAAGGCTATATTATTTTCACTTTTATCAATTATTTCTTACCTCGGTTTTTACTAATAAAAGAAGATGTGTGCGTATGTGTGTAAGAATTTTTTGAATTTCATAATTATATTCATATTATCACTGCAAGTAGAAAATATTCATCTGAAAATATCTTGTTAATTTCATTTTTTTTAATTCATCGCGCATCTTACAAAAGGTAAACGTATGTGACATTGCAGAGTAGAACATAAAACAAAGAGCAACTAGATGCATACTGCGATATCTTTATTTTTATCTGTTTTTTTTATTGTACGTAAACATAAAATAAAAAAAATCATCACGAATTTCTATACCGTTTCTATATGGTCAAAGAAATTTTGAAGCATTCTGAGCATTTATTAGATCCCTCGCCACTTAAAATGTTATATATGTATGGGCCATATCGTAAACATAATGTACTTAAAATGCTCAGCAAACAAAAGATTTAGTGGTTTCACACTTTGGAGGTTTAATCGAAATTCTTCACATGCCTTAAATGTTTATGCCAATTACGGCTTCGTTCTTCCTGAATGCTGGTAATAGTTACACATTTTTTTCTGAAAAGATAATGAAAGGAAATGCCATAAAACGCCATTATAAAAACTAACACACCGCAACATTAAATCGTACATTTTTTTTTATAAATCGTTCAAGAAAAGATACGCCACGTTCGGTATCTAGAAAATCCACATTATGTTATCAAAAATACACTTTGAAAGCGAATGAAGTGAAGAAAAGTATTAAAATATCTTCCGAAAGTGTTATCGGTATCAATGCAATAAACATTGTCGTAGATCTCGCGGCATAATTTGTACCTTCAGGTAGAGAAGTTCATTGCCGTATAATTCTGAAACTCATTTTCTTTTCGTCGTGCATTGCTTGTTAGATCCCCGGGCATTTTCACCACCTGCTTTTCGGAAGGAATATTTTTAGTAGAGTGAGGCTTATAACAACTCTCGTTTTAGTCATTTCGGGGATTACGCCATTCCATTATCGTTCCTTTTGAAAGAAATATTCCCTACAACTTTTTACATAAGCTTGTGTTGCACATTTTTTTTTTGTATTTTTCTATCTTTTGTTCTTTCTTCTCCAGTTTTCCCCTTACTGTTTTGTTTCTTTTCTTTTTTTCTGCAACTCCATAGTTCATATGGATGATGTGCCTTAAATCAAAGATTCTTTCTATGCCTTGGAGAAAAACGAAATTGGTATGTTAAATTTTGGAACAATATATTTTTTGTTCTTCTAAGCATTTTTTAGAATGCAGTTTTGTATATAGAAAGGAATTTTTTGCCACAAACTAAATATTTTACTGAAACAAACTAGAGGGTTAAATATTAACTATAACCGCAATAAATGTGTTTTTGCAGCCAGCAAGTCTCTTCTCAGAAGAAGCTTAAACTTAATGCGATTCGTTTGTGAAAAGAAATTTAATATAAACAATTCTATAAAGTTCTAATTTTATTTAACTTTATCTACTTCATGTTTTTAAACATGGAAATATCGATTTTTTACTCGTTGACATATGCTCAAGAGTTTAAAATTTTGCCTTCTTATATGCTTTTAATAATTAATAATTCATATTTTTCTAATCGTTCAATTTCAATCGTTCAATCGTTTCAATCGTTCAATCGTTCAATTCAATTTTAGCACTTAATTAATTGATCGATAAATGATTTAAAATAATTATTTAATAATAATGATAAATTATTTAATAATTAGTTTCTATATTATTAAAAATATATAAAAACTAATGTTTCAGCTATAATAAATTTGTATTTCTACCACATCACAGAGATGGTAATTTGGATCAATTTTCTATAATTAATGCTTTATAATATTTAGAATAATCAATAACTAGAAAGCACTTAATCATCCCTAATATAAGATTTTTGCTTTACAGTCAGTGCCGTAATTTCTGCTCTACTTTTACATCATTCTTGCCTAATAATAAGAAACAAATGCTCTCAAATGATATAGAATACATCATGGCAAAAGAAAGACAGTTCTGCTTGTTGCAGCTAATACAGCAAACGCATAATGCAACTTATCATTGATATGTTGTTTCAGATCAGATTTCACAAATAAATGCATTCGATATTAATATACTACAGATTAATTCAATTATCAGAGATGTATGCGGCCTTCTAAACCACCATAGGTCGATTTTTTTTTACATTTTTTACTGTAGTCTTATCTAGTGTTAGGAAATAGAAATCAGCAATAATACTGAATAATTAACGGCATTTTCGAATTGAAAGTTGTTTAGTTCCTTGCATTTAATGACACTGTCACAAAGTTTTGAAAGAATTATTTAAAAAGTAACGAAACGTTTTTCCCAAGATATTTAATTTATTAAACTTTATATTGAAATGTTATATTGGTTCTAATCTATAGAAAAATGCATCATTCTAGAATCTTGGGATCCTAAACACCACCAAGTATTCCAAATATATGCTACTTCTAAAAGCAATAATGGCCTATTTTTTCACTTTTTATACAATAGTCCTGGCAAATTATACGAAGTAGAAATGAGAAAATAATACTGGATACTTAGTGGCAATTAAATGAGGACATGATTTCGTTTTTTGCAACTAATACCACAACAGTATGACCAAATTCCTCTGAAGTACTAAGTGCAATTCACAATGCGAAAAGAATGCATTAGCAATAAATAGTTGAAAGTGACGACACAAAAGGGTGCAGGAGTAGCATCTGCGGAATCTGTCCCTTTCCCTAAGAAGAAAATGATTGATGATTTGCAAGTAACTCTTCTTAGAGCGCCTCTATTCCCCATTTGCGATAAATTCACTTATATGCATGCAACAATTTGGCGGAGAAGTAGTACATTATGTTTGGATATTTTTATGGATATTATTGTTCCCATTTATTTATTTCTTTGGGAGATTTTTACCCTTTTCTTTCTGGATTTTTTTCTTTATCTTTGTTATCTTTGCAGCAATCATTTACCGTAAATACCTTTTTCTTGCCAGGCTGGAAAAATTCGCATTTATTTAAGGGTTCATTGTATACTAGATTGCATACACATAAATGAAAAACAGCACATAGTGGCTTGACTAGTGTGTTGTCCTTTTAACGATATTTTACAAAAAGCTGTACAGAATGAATTTTTTGTGTAAATGCACGAGAAGGCATTATGATATTCTTCATAAGGATTAATTTAAAGCAATCATTCAAAGCAAATGGCCTTTTCTTACTACATTATAAAATATTCCAGGAGTTTAAGGAACTAATGTATAACATTGCACTTGTCATCTATTACATAATAAATACAAGGAACAGCACACGCTAACTTCAGTACTTTTTTCATATTTACAACGTTTTTACAATACGATATTACAATATTTTTAAAACTAGCAATATATGTACAAAAGATAATTTACAGGAAAATGTTCTTAATTTATATTCTATATAGCAAATATTTTAAGAGAACCACTAAAAAATCCATTAAAACATCTGAAAGAAAATTTGGCCTTAGTTTTGAAAAAGACTAGAAAGATAGATATAAATATAGATATATTTGTGGAAGTAATGAAAATGGTTTGCATTATAATATTAATAAAATATTATTAAAAATTAAAAGCAAAAAATAAAGTAAAACATTTTTTAAAGCAGTTAAAATTAGAGGTTATATAGCATGATTCATGTCTGTCGTCGAATAGATATAGTTTCAATTTTAATAATTTAGTAGTAATATTTATGCAAATATGTTTCAGTTAGTTATCTCTAAAATGGTAAATTTTTACTTAATTTCGAATAAAGAAAAGTTCTAATTAAACTTTCTAAAAATTCTGCAGTTCACATTCTTCCACTTAAATCATGTTTTTACTGGATTTAGTTGTTTATATCCATCAGTTTGACTCATTAACCATAACAGATATTGACTTTTATTAATATTAGAGTTAAGGTTTTGTTAAGTTATTGAATAAAATAAATATCACTTTAAATAATTTCATAATATCATATCATTTTTTCCATAATTCTAAAATAATAATTAGGGAACTATAATTGAATAAAATAATATAATTTTTAATCACGAAATCCTAACTAATATACGAATTTCAGGAGCAAAATTATGTTTAAGAATTCAGTGCAAAGTAATCCCATTCCCGGATACGAATGCAATGCACACCCTTTTGATACCAAGACATTTTTAAAACATTAATTAAAGACTAAATAATATTAGAAAAATTAAGAAATTTCGTTGTTATGTTTTTAAATAAATACTAAAATTTATTAGGTAACATATTAAGAAGTTTCCAGATTGTTCAAAAGAATAAAAAATCATTCAGGTTATTTATAGTATATGTTTTATTCAAATGCATGTTTAATTTCCTTTAAATATGCTATTAATCTTTAAAAAATAAAACTTCAATAATCTTAAAATGGTGCTATATGATCAAATTAGCAAAGATGTATTTGCTGATTATATTGATTTTTTATCATTAAAATGTAGTTCATCATTTTAACTAAACATTATATTAGTTAGAAATAATTAATTTATTGAGTTATTGTCTTCTGTATTCCGACATTAGTTGGTGCATTTTGCTTAGAAATAAATATTATTGATCTAGATATAAATATAGTATTGTGACAATTTTTTTCAATCCATTGTCTTGTCGTAAATTTCAATGGTAAACTCTTTCTATCCAAATTTTTAAAATTTCAAAAATATTGCAAAAACTGCATGCATTTTGGATTGAATTGTAATTTCAGTTGTAATTTGTAATTATATTAAATTGTAATTTGGATTAAATTGTTTCGGTTTCCTTTGTTTTGAAAATATAAGCATTGTTGTATCAAATTTTAATACTCCAGCATTAATTTTTCTAAATAAATTTTCAAAGTAGAACATTCAAAGAACATTCACTTTCATATTTTTTAGAATGCATTGTCATTATAAATGTTTTGTAAACTCAATATTCAGTTCCTGAAGTCGAAATTCATTCAATTTTTTAAATATTACATATAAGAATGGATGCATTTTTTATTAATTGATCTCAAACTTCAGAAAAATTGCTTTTAATATTAACAAACATAACATTCCCTTTGAATTATTTCAAATATAAAAATTCTATTCAGATAAAGGGAATATTTACGAATATTGTTTGCTTTGAAATGATAAAAAGCATTTTGAACGTATGTTTTGAAAGCGGTCTGTGGTTTTTAAACAATAAAAGAACGTGCGCGAGGGAAAATTATTAGAATAGAAAATGCAACGATGATATTCCGCATTGTTTAATCCAAACAAATAGCCTAAAAATCTTCTAACAAAATGGAAATTTTAGAACCAGTTTTATTCAATAGTTACATACAAGTTTGAGCCTTTGATGCATGATTGACGATAAATAATAGCATGTATTTTTTTTGTAAAGTATAAAATAATGTATTGTGAAATAATGATATAGATTTAACTGATATATACATATTATCTGTAATCCAACCGTTTAAACGTAATAGTAAAGTGAAGATAGACAAGAGAAAGATCTTTAAGGTGCTTGATATGATTCGTAGATATTTCGTCAAAATGAATTTTAATATATATACATATAAAACAGAAATTTTTATGTCACTTTAGTTATAAAAATTTATTAAATTCTGTAGAAATTTTTCTAGTGTTTCTTTGTTATTTCTTTATATTTTTATTAATTATTTACTAAAAATATTTTATAATAATAATTTTAATATTTTTATCTTCTAAAATAAATTATATTGAGCTTTTTATATTTCTTTTTTATAAGACTCAATTTCTATTAAGTGTCTTTACTTCAATTTTGTAAAATTTACAATAATCTGGATTAAAATATTACTAAATACAAATAACTATAAAACGTAATAGAGTATTGATCATGCATCAAACGAGATTTTTTAAGGTTATGTCAGTATTATTCCTAATGTTTCAATTGTGCAGTTACAGTTCCATACATTTTTAAAGTAATCTAATGGAATATGATTTTTTTCTTAAATAAATAAGGCTAAAACTCTTTTAGAATGTACTATTGTAAAACTAAGAACTTCAAAGAAAGGAAACTTTAATGGAAAGAATGATTTCTTCAAATATAATTTTCATTTCAGTTTCCAGGAAGGAGCTTACAAAAGATACTGAAACTATTTTTGAATGTACTATTGTAAAACTAAGAACTTCAAAGAAAGTAAACTTTAATGGAAAGAATGATTTCTTCGAAATAAATTTTTTAATTTCAGTTTCCAGGAAGGAGTTTACAAAAGATTCTGAAAACCTTTGTATAATATGTCTTACAGATATGAGATATGATGAAACTTTCAGGTTAAGATGTTTTTGCCTTTATTGTTATTAATTAATCGTGTTATTTTCTCATTGTTATAGCTTGCATATTGATATAATTCATTTAATATATAACTGGTGAACGCATGTCCATATATTATTTATCAATAGTATTAATTTTATAACTTTAAATCGATAAACTTTGATATTTTAATTGTTTAAGCAGAATCTCTAGAGCATTATGATTTGAGACAGAGTAAAAAAATATTTATAAAAGTCTTCCTTATCGAAATGAACATTATGGATTAATTTTTTATAGAGTTATTTCATTTTGTCAGAAAATAAACTGATTACTTTTTCTTGCAATACAAAATAAATAATAGCATAAATATTGAAATATTATGAATATAAATATGTTTCAATAGATATGAAACAAAAAAACAAACGAATGTAAAAATAAATAAAAATAATTTTTTTATAAAATGAAAAAAAAACCGCAACAAAAAATTTATTAATATTATACACTGTGTAGAACAAAACTTTAATTTTATCTATTGTAAAGTGTGTGTTTTTTTCAGACTTTACTTATGAATAAAAGTCATAATATATCTTCGTTGCTCTACATATTTAGTGATTATTTAAATTCTTTATTAATATCTATATAAAAAAAATGGTTGCGAATCTCAGTAGATAAAATAATCTCTCTACTTTTTTAAAATTTATAATTATCTATATATTGAAGGAACAAAATATCTTATTGTTAATAGAATTCTGCTTCTAAGATTAAGTTCTGATGTCTATCACAACGACACTTTCTTCCAAAAACCTCACGGGGCAAATTTCCTTTACTTTTTTTTAGCCACTACTACTCAGAAACCTAACTATATATCTATAAAGGAAAATAACTGCCAGCCAAAATCTGTTACTCTTCATCCAAAAAGTCAAACTCGACAGCTGGGTTTTGCAGCATTGGAACTAGCATCAGTTGGAATTGAACGCCGATGAGGAATGTTTTTCAGAAACACTCCCCAGCTTGCTGCGATCTATGCTACCCTTTGCTACCTAGTTCTACACTTCTTTTTCTTTGTCGGTTGTTTTGTTCATTGATATTTCGTTCCCCTTCAAACATCTTGTCGCTGATATCTCTTTTATCCCATCTGCTACTGAAAGGGATGAGGAAAGATCGATAATGTTAATGACCAACACTATTCCAATATTTTCCGAAAAAAAAAACAATATCGCCCATAACGGTTGATGTACGTTTTTATCCACAAATTTGCACACGTCTATTTCTTTAAAGGTTAAAAAAATGCGAGTTAAGAAAATTGGGTTGGTGGTTAGAAAAGCCTTACCAGGTGATATTCTTGAAAAACTACATAAAGTAGGATATCTGTTTATTGATCGATAAAGATTATGATATTATCATTATATTTTTGAATAGTCATTTATTATAAGCTCTCCAGAGAGACCAAAGTTAGAGTGAGCTATCATCTTAATCTTATAAAAAATGTTGAAAACTTTCGAAGTGTTTTTTGAAAGGAAATTTTTTGTTTTAAAGAGTGAAGTGAGTAACGTTTTTGTTTTAATATAGAATTAAATACAAGAAACTTTCTAACGAAGCAATACATATGTATATCCCAAGATATTTCTATATATAAAGGTAATGATATTCATGTATAAGTTCAGAATCGGGAATTGTGAAAGCATACTAAGCCAAGCATAAAAGGAACCTCATTTTAATTGAATCTTTAATAAATATTATAGGATGCAAATCAGAGGGGCCTGTGTGTACTAAATGTATACATACGATACTAAGTAATCCAAAATCATAAAGAAGAATATTTTACAACAGGAATAGTTAACAATCTCCATTAAATTGATCTTCAGTATTTAGAGACTTAGGTCATATTAAATAAATGTGGGAATAAATGTTTTAACTTACATACTTATTTGAATTAAAGGTTGAAAGAATGCTTTTAACGTTATTAGTTTTAAGAAATTTTTACCCCGAGTTTTTCCTGTGTAGTGTCATTGAAAACAATTTTGTAAAATTCATATGATATCTGGATATTATACGGAATTTTTGCTTTGTTGCAACGATTTCAATACAATCTCTTACATTTGAGCACTCAGCTCTAAAAGAACAGCCTATGCTTCAAGTTGAGATTTTTCTCTATAGCAAGTGTAGTTCTTAGCGTAAAAATCATACAAAATATTTCTTCAGTGCTTTTTCTAAACATGAATTTCATTTTGCAATGCGTTTTCATTTCTTAAAATCAAGAATTATCATGGTTTTAGATTCTAATATTTTGAAAATGTTGAATATTAATGGAATCAATAAAAATGAAAGCAGAAAATGAAGAGACAGGGAACTAATTACGCATTATTATTTGTAAAGTTATATTTATCGGAAGTTCTTATTGCAGTAAATATAATCTGCATGTTTTAAATTAAGTCAAATTGCATTCATTTTTACATTTGAGGACACAATTTGGTCTTTGTGTTTCACAGTAAATTCAAGTTTAACATTCAGGCTGTCCAAAACAGTATGAGAATCAAGTGCATAAACACTTTCCGAATAACTAATTTAGACTTTAATACATCTACATTGTTTTATATTCTGATGCGGTGAAAATTATTAATAATATTGTAATAAATAACAAAAAAACCAAGAAATAAAAAGGTTAGAAGCTAATATCAAACCTTTATTTGTGGAGTTATATTTATTGGAAGAACAATAAAAAACTCTTTTTTTAGTTAAGAAAAAACATTCATATTTTCAACTTTAAGTCAAGTACATAAAGAAACCGTTGAATAAAAAATGAAAATGAATTTTATGATGCTTAAATTTGACAAAAGTGAGAATCTGTCAACCTCGATTGCCGCGATTAAATTATAAACCAGCTGTGGTTGATATCAATTTTTATTCAATTTAATAATGAGCTATTTCTCTAAGTTTATGAGATTCGGCGTCAAATATATTTACGCAGCAACGATAACTGGCCATTAATTATCTCACGATGCTGTTTTATATGATATTAATAATAAGTGCCGCTTAGTTAACTTAATCCTTTTTTCCTCAAGCAGCTGCATCACAACGTTAAGGAAATTAAGTAGAAAATGCACTTCATTTAGAAATAAAAATATGAGTGTAATAATGTCTCTATTTAATGAACTAATTGGGGAGAAAGTGAATCTGTAAATTTGTATCTGTTAAATCGTAAATTGTTATGAAGGTTTAAAGGATTGCACTAGATAATTATTTTTAAAGTAAATTTAGATTATTAATGTACATTCAATATTAATATCAAACAAGAAAAAAACCATCGAGCTACTAAATATTAAAAGCGTCAAGAAAAACCTTAAATCTTATTTTCCTTTCTTTGAGAGTCTTTAATAATGAAAAATGTGTTTATTTAATTCGAAGTCCTGTCAAATCAAAGGTTTAATGTATATTTCTTAATTATTACTTTGACTTTACATAATTTCTTAATAATTTTTACCTAAATTATTAGTGGATCTTTACTTTTATCACTGTCAATAGAAACCACTTATCCTATCATGGTGCGAAAAAAAAATAAGAAAGACTGTCCTCTTCCGTTACCTGATCAAACCTGGATGTTTAATAGCGGAAAGCTTATCTTTAGTTGACGACCAAAACAGTTACTTTTTTTGTTATCTTGTACACCATGTAGAGAGTTTGGTAGTTTTTGTCTTTTACTACTTTCTTTTGCAATATCTTTCTAGAACTGCCATTAAGTAGTAGAGTGATATATAAAAAAACTTTAGCTAAGATTTTATTGTCCCTCCCGTATCTTGAACAGAATTTTTTCCTTCCCAAATCTTTGACACAGTATAGGATTCTGTTGTATAATTTTCGTTCATAAGATGATTGTAAAACATATCTCTAAACAGAAAGATTTCTAAACGCTGCAATTTTTGAATTGATATGTGTAGTGTCAAAAACACATTAAAGCATTTCACATTAAGATAAGCATTTAATTAAAAGAAATTAAAACGGTATAAAATGCTGAAAGCCTATCATAAAATTTTTTAGTTACAAATGAGGCATTAAATTCTTTCCTGCGAACGATTATTAGAATTTTACTTAAGTAATTAAAATTTAATTTTTAATTTCTTGTATACAAAACCAAAAAAAATCGGAATAGAAATTTCTACAAATTTCAGCTTTTCAGATCTCTCCAAATACGAATTTTCGAAACGTCTGTCTGTCTGTGAACACGATAACTCAAAATCGCTTTGAGCTAGATGGATGAATTTTGGTATATGAATTTTAAATAAAATTTGTCGATTTTCATCAAATTTTGAATAAAATTCAACCAGAGGATGTCTGTCTTTCCGAATGTCCGAGTACAAGTAAGCACAATAACAACAAAATGAAAGGCACCAGATT
The DNA here is from genome assembly GCA_026543865.1 of Argiope aurantia. Taxonomy (NCBI): domain Eukaryota; kingdom Metazoa; phylum Arthropoda; class Arachnida; order Araneae; family Araneidae; genus Argiope; species Argiope aurantia. Next base: position 108,144 of record JAPMOR010073310.1, read on the forward strand.
GATAAATTACTTCACGGATATATAATCTAAAATGTAGATTCATATCAAATTTGGAATCAAACTCGTCAAGAAGTTGATCGTCTCTTGGTCTGTTTTTTCTTATGCATGTAAAAGCATTTTCTCAAAAACGTAATGATTCCAGTAAATGAAATTTAGTATGTAGTCTTGTGACTACAATTGCATTTCTATGCGAATTTTTGGTTTCAATCGCTAAGAAAAAGTGCTTCCGTATTTTATGTGGGATTATAAAGGATATCAACTTTCTTAGAAATTATGAGAGAAATAGTTGAGGGAACCTCACTCGCAGGTTGAATATTGATTTGCTTATAACTGAATCTACATCCTATTTAAAAAGATAAGACATAGAAATACTTTTTTATGACAGCATTCACAGTATTCAAAAAAATTAATAATTTAATAATGCAAGGGAAAGGAAACATAAACTCCTAATTATAATAAAAAAATTCAAAATTAATCCAAAATCGAGATAACATATACAAGGAGACATGAAATAAACTGACAATTTTTAAAAATGCATAAAATGAAAAAAAATCAATTCTTCAGCAAATTCATGTGTGCCAGGACATAAATTTTCTTCCCCACTGTTTTTGATTTTAGTCCAAAACATTATCGATAGATGGCGTTTTCCTATTATGCATTTTTGAAAATTGTCAGTCTATTTCAGGACACCCTGTATATAAACCTATTGAATAAAATAGCATCTAAAATATTGCTACAGTTATTTCCTAATAATTCCTAAATTGTCGAAGGAATTATTGCGAAATGAAATAAATCTTGAGTAAATAAGCTAAATTTGCAGTCTTTGAGGCGCAGTTTTGAAATTAAAGCATTTACTCCACTGTACTTGAAGAAACTTCATATTAATTCCTTACAATACAATATTTGTTAAATGCTTAAATATCTAAGTTCTAGGCATCGGAAATTCTGCTTCAGATTACCAGAGTTTGGCAATTTGTTTTGAATTGAATCTATAAAGCAACAATCAAAATTTTGAGATGTTTAAATTGAACATTTTAAAATGTTTGAATTCCAGTTTAAATTGATAGAAACGCAATTTAAGAATTAAAATAAATTCAAGATTCCTCACCAATCATTTTCCAATAACAGAACGCATACAAAGCTTCTTTTTTCAACAACCAGAATTCTGCTCTGAAAACGGAATTTCGCTAGCTGTCTAACATATATAAATTGCAAGCAACCGACATCTATTTTCCAAAAGAAAAAATGTTTAAAGAAACGCATTCGCCTTTCATCAGCAATTTTTTATTCGGATTAACGAGATTGTATATTGTAAACTAAAAGCTGCTTCCGAAGCAGATTTTGCGTCCCATCAACAAAAAATTGGAAACTTTTATATCTTTAAATCAAAATGGTTTCCTATTCGTTTCAGACGAAAGAAAAATAGTTCTGAGAAGAGAAGGAGAAATATAAATTAGGTTAGTATACAAATCTGAGTTTCTATGAAACACTTGGTATGTGAAATTTTACCCACGCCTTTTTATTGTTCATGAATTATTAAATAATACGAATGAATTCTAGGAAGAATGTGTTAGCCCACTTCTTCATAATTTATTTATATTTTTTTAAGTGTTTTTGTTAGACATTGAAAAGGCCTTGATTATATTTCGTTGAATTACTAATATAGTTAAAATGGGCACTCTTGACCCAAAAGATGTTCGTAAAAGTGTACATGTTAATTAAGCTTACTGAACAACAAATAAAAAATTTTCTATGCATTTTTAAACAGCAAAAATTATTTATCAGACTAGTTTGAAATTTCTTTAGACATGATTTTTAACTTAATATCAGTTACTCAGTGATGAACTTATTTAAAAAATAATGGTATGCATTAGTGAATTCGTCAGTGTGACATTTTCTTTCTAGACTTTCTTGATAGATTACTGATTACTTAAAATTTGCATATAAATTATCGACTCTCTCGTAGAAAAAGTTGTTTATCAAAAAGTTAACACAACTTTAATCAAAATCGGTCCTAGTTCTTTGCAAAATGCCATGTGTCATTGTGTTAAATAGTTATAACTTCTATGCCATAGAATTCAAATTCATTTGTACTTATCAATATTGATAAATATTCATAAATACAATATTTCGAGATAAATATTAAGAATAATAGAGAAATAAGTGTGTTAATTTGATTTATTATTTATAATTTTACGTTAATTGAAGGAAGCTAAATGAATTGATCATCATTTTAAGCCAAACTAATTCGTAAATTTGTTTACAATAATTGAGATTAATATGGAATAAAAAAGTTATTAATTTCTCTACTATAAAATTACCAAAATTTAAGCACCCATTTCTTTTTCTGGTGTGGATTTTCTATACTTGGGAATTTTTGATAAATGGGAGTTTCATGATCTAGAAATGTTTCTTGAAAACAAGAAGTGCATTACATACTGAGAAACTGACCTTCTGTAAATATTCAACAGGTTATTCACAAATTTCAAACAACTACACAGAAACAATTAAGGGTTGTATAATTGCAGTTTCAGTGAATAATTCGGATAATGCTTTCAACCATCAATGCGTTTAAAAATAATTGATGTATTTCAGCAAATTTGAATTAAAAAAAGCAAACGTGGATATTCCGAAAAATAGAACTATATGTTTAAGACAAATGCGCTACATTGTTTAGAACACACACAGAAGCTTATATTACATGTTTATATAAGTTTACATAAGTTTTTACACACAGAATCTTATATTACATGACGAAACTGATATCGAACCAATCGATGAGAGAACCTAGTTTCTCCTTATACTTGCATTCGATTTAAGTGTCACTATCAATAAAAATAATTACTGTGAAATGAATTTTTAAAAAATCATGTGATAATAACTGCAATGAAAAATATATTTTCAGATTCGTGTAGATAAATAATGCTTAGTATTCATTGTTTGGAGGCAAACGATAATGCAAATATTTTGTATCTGATGGATTAAATAGCTACTTTACATTTAATTATTCATCAATTTTGCATCTAGTTTTTTACACAACGATTTTGCATCCAAATGATTTTGAACAAACAAAACACGAATGAACAAACAAAAATGTTGGAAAATAACGATTTCTGCCTCATATCCGACACTCCGCACAATTTAATTAATTGCATGCATTATGTAATTGATTAAGCAGCGGAAAATTTCGATTTGCTGTTGAATTGATTTATTATATCAACATTCAGTTTGGATGGATCTTGTCAACTTGGAATGAAATCAGAGGATAGTATCTTTCAGACAGACATCAAAGTTTATGAATGAATATAATAAGTTGTAAGCAAAGTTTACGTTAAAAAATGCTTGTTCATTTCAGCGCACTTTAATTCCATAAGATTCCAACGGCAAACAGAGAAAATCATATTTACTTATCTCTATGTACTTCCTTAGGGAAGGGATGTACCGTGGCCAGTGATGGCCCTTAGGACCCGCCAGTGTTACTGTTGCGGCGGTCCGGTCATTCACTTTTCTTTATCCGTGTGCCTTCGGGCTGATAGGAGAGTCAGTGATATGACTTTACTTATCTCTAATAAGTAAACAACGCTTTATATCACTCTTATTTAGTTTTAAATATTTTTATAATAGAAATAATGAAAAAAATATTGCTCATCTTTTAGTTAGAACAAATAATCTTAGAGGAAAAATTCTTTTTTTTAACCAGAATGATTATTTAGTTTCTAAAAATTACATTTCCATATAATATAAAGCTTGATATTTATTAATTGTGAAATGTATAAAAATACTATAGGAAAAATAACAGCAGGTATATGCTACATCAATTCAGAAAAAAATAAAAGTATAACTAACGGAAGCTGATTGTTTTCTGTTAACTGTCAAATGACGAATTTTGTGCGAAAATATAAAACAGAACCAGAAGCAATAAGTTCTATTAGCAATTCTTGCTTTAGAGAAATCTCAAGAGAATAACAGCTGTGGAAAAAGGAGGAAAAAATGCCAAATTTTGGATTTAATCCAAGTATAGGTTCTTCTGATTTATTCAGGGTTCATTTCTTAGATTTCGAAAATAGAACAGAGCTTATTTCGAAAGGCAATAAGTTGAATTCGAAATTCATGAAAATAAAGCATTATACTTTAAAAATTATTTATAGAATCATAGACTTGTTTTAATAAATAATTAATGAAACAAAATAGTAGCTTTTATTTCTAGCTTTATTGAAATATTTTATATTGACCAAATATAAAATGTAGAATTAGAATTCGTAGCAGATTATTTAATTTTCTTTATTGAAATTCTTGAATGACATGGGCTATCTGACAAGGCCTGGTATTTGTACCAAAATTGCCGTGTTATTAGTTCGAGACCATGTGCTTGAAATGATTTGTGAGGTATAATGGCTTGGTGAAATTTATATATGGATTAAGCGTATTTTTCTGTAATGCTGTTTATAAGAAAGTTACAGTTACTTGAAAGCGGTGCAATCAATTTAAAAAGTTTTGCATTTATAAAAAAAAGTAATATTCAGTTGTTTAATTAGTGATAGTTGCTATCATCAAATTCGGTTTGTTCTATTGTTCTCCACTGAAATAAAAATAAAAACCCGGATCGATTTAAGAACAAAAATAATTTCATCATGGAAAAGAATTTTCGTGCTACTTATTTCGTAATTTTCTGTCAATTATTTACCGAATTCCAAAAAAAAAAAAAAAAAAAGGATTCTTGCATTTTGATTTATTATTTTAACATGCATGCTGAAAATGAAAACCTTAAATAAATGGATACTCTTTGGATTAAAAATACCATAACGCTTTAGATAGAAGCTGCTTTGCAATGTCTAATAATTTCAAAAATTAATAAAAAGACATTTTTTATTTACATTAATGCGAAATAATTAAATATTTAATTAATACCTTACCATAAAACCTTACATGTAAAATGAGTTAGAGATCTAACAATAGTATTGAATATCTGTAGAGGCTTGGTGAAAATTTCAAAAAGGGACAACCTCGAAACATTTTTTAACAGACGAAATATCCTTTACAAAGGAAAGGTATTTATTACTTTCCTCTAGTTATCATATCAAGAAAACTATTTTGCTACTTATCTACTACTGCTCTACTTTTACTTCATTATGCTACTTACATAAATAAAGCATTCATTCTTTTCACGTAGTTAAAAAATAAAACTGGCAACTAATTAATCCCCCCTTCCGTTCCCAATAATAAAGCTAGGGTATCCAAGACATCAATTAAAAAAGTCGAAATTAAAACAGAAGAGAATTCTCTTTGCATCAAACCCTGCTTCATCGACTAGTAATGAGATAAGTGTGTAAATATTGCTCTTTATAAAACCGCAATTACAAAGTGGATACTTCTGTCGTAATTATGTTGCTCCCATACATTATTACGAAGATCTTGCGCTTCAGAACGGAGAACATATTAAATGTGTTTAGAATATCTTAGCAGGGAAAATAGCGTTGAGTAGTTTATTGAACTGTGCTAAATATTCTCGAAAATGATATTCCATTATGAACAGTTTAACTTAATTTATTTTCGTAAAGTAACTTTATTAAGTATATTTAGTTCGAGAGAATACGCAGAACTAAAAAAAATTAAAGTATCATTTATTAATTCCTGAAGAAATTATTCATAACATTAAATGGAGGCCTTAACTTTATATGAAAGAGAATGTATTCATGTTTTATTTTGTCTTTACAAGTAAATTATTGTTAAGACATTTACTAATCTTGTAAGTGCCCAATACTTTTAATCTAAGAATTTTAAATTCTGTAATGTCAGCTTTTAAATTGAATCAAATTATCTTTTTATGCTCCATAAAATCTCGAAAATCTTAAAAAAGTATTTTATTCAAAATATTTTATTGCTTAGAAAATACATATATATAAATGATTTAATTGTTTCAAAAATAAACAGAAATAGATGTTTTCGTCACTTAAAAAGATGTGCTAACATTAGTTACGATGACAGCCAAACATTGCCCAGAAACAGTATTTACGTTTTCATTAATCTATTTTTGGTATTAAAAATGCAATTCTGCAGGTAAAGAAAAAAAAAAGTTATTTATATCTTGATCATTAACTGCTTATAGTTTTCATAATTATTTACTGATTAAGTGCAAGTAATTATCATAATTGTCGCATAATATTTGCTTAGTGTAAAAATTTATATGGCTATAAAAAGTTATTTTTATTTTGTCGTATCATTCTATATAGTTCTCTTGTTTAGTTGCTGAAAACTAATCTTCTATGGGATGTAGATAAATTCTTGGCTTTCCGACAAAGACTCTTGAATACAACATGAATAGTTGAATTTATTTAGATTAACGTTCCATTTTGAAGCTACTCGAGGGCTATTCTGGGACAGCTTTCGTCCTTTTGAAACGTAGTTAGACAACAAAGAAGACTTTCAAACTTTACGGATTTAATGCATACCAGTCTCGCGGGCATGGCTGAATTTCAGTAAAATTTACCGACAATCCTTCAGTCTAGATTCAGAGTTTGTATAATCAGGCTTTGTGTTACACTTCTTGATTAACTGCAGGTTTCCTTTAAAGAATGTAAAATCTTCTGTCTAAAAAATTGAAATTTTGCTATTGTACAAAACCCGAATTATTACAATTTTCATTTCTCACAGTAATGTTGATAATTTGCTTTTCACAATGTAATCAGTAGATCTCCAGTTTGAAATGTTAGTGTACGTAATATTTCCCACTAACGATCTACAAAGGTGATCGAAGTATAAAGCAGAATTATGAACTAACGTTTTGTCTGTAAAAAAAATGGAAAATTTTTATAAGAAATATAAATTAAATAATTTTTTCCCAAATGCAAAAAGAAAAACTAGATTTCAATTTATTAATTTTTATTAATTGTATTATTAAATATATTTGTTAGTAAAAATTTATAAATCGTTGTTTGCTCATACATCATTCATTAAATATTAATTTTTAAAATGGAATTTATGTACATATTTAAAAAAATGTGTTAATTGTGATTTTCCTCCTTATTAATGCTTATTATTTAAAAATATGTGCACTATATAGTTTGTTAATTAAACAAAAGCCTTTAACCCTTCTAAAATTTTAAAGATAATCGATAGTTTTTCTGAATAATTCCACAGTCTGTAGTTTGACTTCAGAAATCACTTATAAGCTACTCAATTCCTAATCGCAAATTAGTTGTTCATGAGTAGTTTAAAATATTCTTCATTGATGGACTTTCTAAATATGCGACACAGAAAATTTTTAATTAAATTCTATATTACTACACTATTATTATAATCTTATATTATTATTTATTAAAGTGACAATATAATTTTTTTCCTTTAGAAATATTTTAAACTCTTAGAACTTTTATAGTTCGTTTCCATTAAAGTTGCATTATTTTGAATCAACTAGAATATGGAAATATTCTGACGATTATACTCTGTAGAAATTTGAAACAAAATATAATTCATAATCCATTCCTTTCATATTTTGGATGCATTTATCTTTTTTCTACATTGTATAAGAATTTAAATATTACTGATCTCCAAACATGGAATTCACTCCACTCTTCATCCATTATCGAAACTTAATATTCAGAATTCCATTCAGAATGAAGGGTTTTGACCTGAATATATTTCTCCAAAAAGTTCTCTAATAACTTTTAAGCGTAATGCTTAGCAAATAAGCAGAATAAATCGAGCCTGAAGTTATAAATGGGCCGTTTGCACATACAGAATTCACAAGCATACGCCTTTTTTCATTGGGTCTGAAGATGTGATAAGCATTAATTATTTAAGTTCAGTTTACAATGTAACGTTTGATTATTTGCGAGTTCAACCCTATTCTTAATTCTTTTAATTTCAGTAAATTTTGTTCATTAAAGACCTTTAAGTGCAGGAATTATTTAAAAATACCACATAATATTATTTAAAGTAAAGTTTTAAAGCGATACAAGAGAAACACCAACAAAGAAATAGTGCATATTAAGTACTAACAAACTTGAAAGGATTAAACAGTTCCTGAAACTTTAGAATTCCATCTATTGTTTTGATTGTTTGGGATATTGAAAATGTAAGCTTTAGACAGACAAATCATCTGAAAAATGTTATGAAATTTTTGTTCTCTAGAAAGCCAATAATCTATAACTCATATACAGGGTTCTGAGATGTTGAATATGCTTATTATTTCAGATTTTTTATGATTAGTTAAAATATCCTATTTTTGTCAATATGTTTTTTTAAAAACTAGAAAGTAAAGGGAAGCATTAATGGAAAAACTGAACAAGTTAAGTTATCCATTGAAATTTGCTACTGATTTGCTAAATCAGCGTCTATCTTTGCAGCTATTGGAAAACAATTTGAAAGAGGAGATTTTATCACTAAATCAAGACTCTCAAATACAACACGCACGTAGAGTAGATATAAGATATTATCAGAAGGCCATTATTTGTGAATTAGAAAAAGAAAGTGATTTGAGCTATATCAATTCATTTAATAAAAGATTAAATAATAGACAACAATATATTAATACATTTGTTATATCAAAAACTGTATCTCATAACTTTAATAGTTGGTCAATTGAAATCAAATTTGAAACCAATCTTCCACTTCACACCAACATGGAGGCGTCAATCTTTGAAAGTTGGCAGCAAAATGTACTAAGACAGCATATAATACGGACATCGTACTATGGGACTCCAATTCAGAAGCTGAGGTATTATTACTAGATTGAGAATCTATGTACTAGGACACGGAACCAAATTAGACAAAATAAATTGTCAGAAAACACTATTATTTGTGAACTAGGAAACGGTGGTCAGTTGCTTTATATGAGTTTGGTTAGTAGAAAAAAAAAACCCATTTCACTACAGAAAAATTAAAGTGTCACGATTTCCATTGTTTAAATACAAGAGTTTGTAGTTTTTTATTTTTATAGCACTTGGCTTTACTTGGCGATCTCTAGATTATACCAGGATCTCCAAGCTTTCGTTACGGGCATAAAATGCAAAGATTTCATCAAGAACGTTGCATTCCTGGAGATTTTTGGATAATTATGAATAGTTAATGAGTTACCAATTGGAATTCAATAATACCTCAAAATTGCCATTGCTGAGTTGCCAGCCGATAATTTGCATTTTTTTTTCCATTTATTGCGCTGCCCCTAAAAATGAACAAGTACCTTAATTCCTTTTAAAATGAACACTGTACTTCTCTGAATAAAAAATATTATTTTACAGAACCAGGAAACCCTAAAACTTCATTTTAAGACTTAAAAAAAATGAAATTCTTTCAAAAATACTGAGTAATTTTTAAATTTTTTTCTTCTAAATCTTTATATGTGGCTATAATGTATTTAATAGTATAAAACTTTTGATTGATTCATGTGAATTTTGCAGCAAAAATGATTTCCAGATAAAATTCAGAGTTAAAGTAAACTTGTTGTTTTATTAATGACATAATATTATTTATTTATATTTTTATCATGTATTAAAATTATATTCTGAAATTTACTCAAGTCAGAATATTTACGTAGTGCATATTATATATTCCAAGTGGTATAGAAAAATATTTGCGTTCAGTATTGCTTTCATTGTTTTCCAAATAACCCATCTAAAATTGGAGTCGCATTTCAACATCTAATTAGACAAACAAGCTTCATATTCTAACAATTAGCTTAATTCTCTAAGGAAGTGATACTGCTATTGTTTGGCACGAGCTTCATATTCTGAGGAATGATACATTTCCTCCCTCATATATTCTGTTAGTTAGCTTTGTTCGAATGCAGCAACACCTATAGTGACTTTAATATTATGAAACTCTCGAGACATATTCTCTACTTCCTATTCGTAAATTATACGGTGACCTACATTTCGACGCAGACAAATCATAATGACAACAGTATCTATTATTCTAACCTAACAGTCTAGTACCAGAAGCAAATATTGAGACTAAAGTGTTTCACACGTTCAAATACCTGATGAATCATTATGCAGTTGACCCTAAGCCACATATTTAATGAATCACTAGAGGTTTAATGTACTGTTGCTAGTTCTCATTGGAATTGGAATACGATTTCAAAATTTTAACTATTTAATAGTACTCAAAGCTTAATGAAATCTTCGTGCTTACTAGTGCATACTACAATGAACATAACTTAATAAAAGGTGAAGGATTAGCGATGAATAAATGATTGTAATGATGAAATGCTCTTTTAAATATTAAATTGTATATCCATTCTTCTGCAACAAATTCTGTGTCACATTTATCGGTTTCATGGATTTTGTAGAAATAATTTCTACAACAATAAATGACCCATAAAAAATAAAGAGATACAATTTGTCATTTAATTGGAATTTGAATAAGTTGCATCGTACTTTGCACATATGAAATTAATGTATTTGTTTTTGTTTTATAGCCGAAAGTTAATTTAATTGCCTTTAAAATTGTTTCGTTATATAGTTAACGTTCGAATTTTATAATTAATTTGAAAAAGTATTATATTTTCGAGTTTTTTTTTGTATAAATAAAATTTTAAAATTTAACATCTTACTTTGAAGAGTTTACAAAATTCAATGATGTCTCATATTCGTTTATTCTCTTGGAAAAATTGACTTAAACGAATTGAAACCAAAATTGATATAAACCAATCTTTTATATGATTATAATATACATGAAAGTTTTTTTCTTTTCAACGTTATGGCTCGAATACCGTAATTTTACTTTATTGGGTTTAATAGAAGTAATCTTCATTAGCTGAGATAATTAATCCTTATCTAAAATTTATTAGAAGTACTTACATTGCACGACTTGTGCTTTAGTTATAGCATTTTCTTCTTTTAAAAAATGACTAGTAGTTTTTTTTTTCATAGCATTTACCTATGCATTTTTACTTTCTTAAGGAATTCAACTTTAAAGAAATCATACATTTTTTTTAGTCACCAATAAAAGAGATACAATTTTCATAAAAAAAATTGCATTTAACGTTGATTTCATACTTTATAAAATTAATGTTCACTTTGGATTTGATAGAATTCTGTAATCCTAAAGTAAAAGAAACACTAATAGACTAATTTTCATTAATAGACCCATAATTTCAATATATAGAAGTACGTCACTACAAAAGCATGCATTTCTGATTTCAGTAAGAGGTAAATGCGAATAATTATATATATTTTTAAAAAAAAGAAACAAGAACTTCTACAAAAATTTGTTTCTTTTACGATTGAATATATTTTATAAGAAGAAAAAAATAATATGAGTCAAACATAACATTAAACCGTATTGAAATTTTATTTTTATATTACCAAGAAGAACGAATGATTTAAGCATAAATCATTCGTTAAGAATGATTAAGCATATTTTATAATTAACAATGTGTATATTTCTGAATATCATACACAATTGCATTTTTGATATATTTAGCGAAAAGAATTTGAAATATTCTGTTATTTTATTCAGCTACCAACAAATTGTAACAGTATTAAACTGTAAAGAAAAGATCCAGTTCAAAGCGTTAAAGCTTGCCAGCAACGTCCTTTAAACACCTTTCGTAGAAAAAGAGCACGGACGTGTCCTTTAATGATTGTTTAACGATTCGCATCATGTATGTAAATGCAGGGCTGCAAAATTCTTGGGAACAGAATGTCGAACTGTAAGTCCTCTAATCAAAAGAGAGTGTTAAAACAGGCAAAAGAAAAAGCAAAAGAAAGCAAAACTGACTTTGAAAGATGTTCTCATTTTTCAAGTTATTTACTACTCGGGTCTTTTCGGACGGAATATTTTAAACAAAGAACATTAAAATTAAACCCTGAACCAATTTTAGAAGAGTGCGTAACTGTCTCTTTGCATTTGTTAATTTATTGGCACACTTTCAAGGGAAATGTTTAACAATGTGGTTCATTCGTCATAAGCAACTAAAACCATATTAAAGACAACACAGATAAAAATCTGTCAGATAAGAATATTTCTGGTTCAGTTTACAGTTTAAACGTCCCCTCTTTAACCTCAAAATGGATTTTTACATACCACGTTTTTGGTTGGTTTAGCGAGAAACTGAATTTCAAATAGTGGCTTTGTTGCTGAAAAAATTTGTAAATTGTTGCATTTTGATGAATGTCTTTGTAATGTGCTGTAATAAGTGGTTATCACAATGGTAATCAAAAATGGCTTCACTTTTGGAAGATTCCTGATTTGCAAAGCTTCCATAATCAGAAAAATTATGGTGATCTAATGACTAAGTTCTTACTACAGAATTCGAGGGTCTCCAGTTCAATAGTCAGTTCTGAAGAGGATTTGTTGTATATATGTGGCTGATGCAAACAATATCTGCTTTCATCGCATTTCACAAACGCATCGGTAACAGTTTTGAAAATAGAGAAAATGGTTTAATAATTTGATAACTGTCTTAGATTCTAGATTGACATCATCAGATAATTCCTCATGTAGTTTTAGAAAGTGGACACAAATTAGAATAAATGGAAAACGAATCATACATTATCATTATATTCTTTTATAAAAGTAAATAATGATAAATTCGGCACAGAAAATACGTGAAATAGCTACCGAATAAAGGATTTGTAAAGCTTAAAGTTGTATAATGATAAATTTTCAAATATTCAAAAATGCTCGTTCTGAAATGTTTAGGATATGCTGTTGCAACAATTCATTGAAAAATTAAACTTTTGGTTAGTGTGGTTGAAAATATATATATATATATATATATATATATATATATATATAT
>JAPMOR010073310.1:121285-157648 GCA_026543865.1 Argiope aurantia
TCATTTCCGTTTTAAAGTGGAAGACAAATATATTTCTAAATCGGCATGAAAAATTCCAAATTGTTAAAGCAAAAATCCGGATGAAAACAGGAAAATTTGTAAACATGGATTTAGAAAAGTGTCTACTAAGCTAGAAGCATGTAACATGGTACTTTATGATAAAACACTTTATGACTCAAACTGATGGCCCTGCCAAAACGCTTTATGACCTAATAAAAAGACGATAAATTATTACTTGAAAATGGGGGAAAAAATCCCACATATATTTGCAAGCAGCTGAGATTATATATTGTCTATCAATTGATATGCATAATATTTTCTGGTCTAAAAATACATTAATATATTTTATCAGTATTTTACAATAATTTTAAGATGTTGAACTTGCATATATTTCTTGTTTAATTTGATATTTTTCTATGTGAAGAAAATATAAACCATATAAAAACTATAAACTGATAAATAAAATTAATGTCGGAGAAATCTTTGTTACAAAATATTCATTCTTGAATAATCAAGTAATATTCATCTAAAATCCTTTTGATAAATAACATATTTAATCTATATTTATAAAATTTCGGCATGAGTCAAACAAATTTATTCTCACTTTAAACTTTCGGATTCTTATCAAGCAAACTTTGAATAAAAAGTAATGAGGATGTCCAAAAATGACCAAAAATAACTAAGTCGACTTCATGAGACATTTTAAATGGCTTTATTCTAGATAGATCGTTTACAGAAAGAGAGAAATAGAGAAAGATCGTTTCTCAATGTTCGTATCATTCAGTAAAATTTATGACTTTATGATGTCAGACATTCCTGTGATATTCTTTCTACTCCTTTCGCTCTTAAATCAAACTGAGAAATGATGAAGAGATACTTTTGGCCATCTAAAAATTAAGAGCAGTGAAATGAAAATTCCACTATTCTCTTAACAGAATCATAGCCAAAATATTTCAAGATATAATAAGCTGTACTTTATTTTTGCTCATAATACATTTGAAAGGTAACTGGAACTTTCAGTGTTATGATAGAATTGGTTATTTTTTAAACTTTGACAAAACATAATAAAATTGTTTTGAATATGATATAGGACAAATGAAACTGTAGAAAAGAAAAATTATTTTTATCTGATATCATTGATAAATTAGATACTTATGGTTAAGATAATGAGTTTATGATGAATTATTTCTAGGGTTAAGTTTCGACTCAAATAGGAAAATTTTAGAAAACAAAATGCGAGTTTAGTTTGGTTTAGATATATTAAAGTTCCGGTTTAAAGCAACGCTATGGCTATTTTGGGACGGACCTGGTAATTTTGAATCGTGGTCAGATGACGTGGACGACACCTGTTATGGAATCGCCTCTCTAGGCCTGCACATCACACCAGTTTGAAGACGCTTGACTCCGACTAATTTAAAAGACACCAGACCCTCTTACATGACGGTTTTTCAGTGGAATCGGATATCCAGCCTGAGACCCTCCAATTCCGAAACCGAGACCTTACAGCCGGGCCACCACGCCCCTCCCCCCAAATATGAAAATATACAGGGTGCAGCAAAATACTGGGACAAAGCTATTACATCATAGAATCGAAGTATTATTTGGCAAAATAAGGAAAGCAAAATATTTATTCATAACAATTTCTGTATCGATTTATTTATCAGCTAGTTTATAAATCATATGAGGCACGTATTAGAAATAAATTAGATGGTGGAAGCCACATTATTCTTAATTTAAGTAGATATTAGCACCCTTTTTATAAATTTTAGTTACCTGTTATTGATTCTGAAAGAATTAACGGGTTCTGTGAAAATTTACAACAGCAAAACAAATTTTATAACAAATTAGTTCCTCTTTTTGAAGGATTTTGATATTTTACTTAGATTTTATATTATAAACATTTTGATTCATGTTATGTGTACCATCTTCATATTTTCATTGTTTACTAATAACATAAATATTTCTTTATATTTTCATTAATCAGAAAATTCTATTAATAAGATTCATTTCATTAATGAGAAACATAACTTAATTCTTCTACAGTTATGAACCGTTTTGAATAAACTTAAAATCTTCTTTACTTTACTTCTATGAGAAAAAGTATGACTACATGTAATTTTGAGCCACGCTGAGATGGCAAGATGACGGCTGAGTCGGCGCCACCGTTTGAAGCTTCCACGCAACTTCAACTATAAAACCTTTCACCCCGATGAATTTAGAGTATGCTAGGTCCGCTTATATTACAGAATCGAACCTGGTAACTAATCTACATAATCGAGGTCTATCTAACATATGGCCACCATGACATCCCAATTAGGAAAATTCGCTAAATCCTGAGCATTCTTTCTGAGACTTTTATTAATATTTGATCATTTCATTTAAGATCTTGCCTCTTCATAAACCGAATAACATATTAAGTTTTATCGATTTACTTATTATTTATTAAACATTAAAATTAAACAAAAATATGAAATAATAATAATACAAAGATATTATCTCATTAGCATTTCCGATTAATTCAAAGCCATATTTAGGCGTAGATTCTTAAAAGTTTGAAGTTTAATTTAGTTTAGTTATTTTAAAGTCCCGTTTTAAAGCAACATTCTGGCTATTTTGGAAGGGACCTCGTCATTTTGAACCATGGTCGGATGACGTGGACGACACCTAAGCTGGCACGCCACTCTCCAAACTTCTGCACCACACCAGAGTCAGGACATTTGGCCCAGACGGATTTCACATACATCAGATCCGCTTACACAATGGTTCTTCAGTGGAATCGGGTCCTGAACCTTGAACAATTCGGTCCCGAAAATGATTATAACTTTGAAATCTTCTTAGAAAAGAGAAAATTCATTGGTAAGATGGATTTCCATAGTTGAAAATCGACTTCTGCCCTTGTATCAATTTTACACTCAAATTATAAATACTCTTAGATATCATGTATTTATAGATTCTGCAATAACTTTCTCCTCATATCAATAAAACTCAACAAGATAAGGCACTAAAATATTATTTTAATGGACTATTTATATTGATCAGTTTTTTTCATCGTTTCTTATATTGATCAGTTTTTTTCATCGTTTCTTATATTGATCAGTTTTTTTTATGTTTCAGTTTATAAAATCTTGAAGAGCAAAGAGCAAATTTATACTAAAAATGCATTCATTATAAAATAGCTATTCAAAGAACAAATTGATCTGGAGCTTATCAACCAACTTCATTCGTATGCTAGGAAAATAATGCGGATAACTCCTTAGAGCTAGAGGCATTTTCTACAAAAAAAGTTCTTAAGGGCGGCTGAAAGTAAAAGGACTATAAATAAGATAAAAAATAAAATCGTTCAAGTTAATATTTTTTCACCGCTTAATATGTTTTAGTATTCAGATGAAATCATTTGGTGTTAAATAAAGTTTGTCATTTATGAAACTCATCTTTCCTCTTACGGAATCATACATTTTTCAGTTTTTCTAGATTAACTTCCCGTTTTTAAATTACTCTAGGGTTATTTTTGAAGGGACGTTGTCTTTTTGAACTATTGAGAAATTGAAAGAATAGAAACCTGCGTCAGCACCTCTTTGCAAACTTTCGTCATCACACCAAAGGAATTGGGGGGGGGGGTCAATAGTACTTGCTATTGAATATAGACTGAAGTCCATGGTAATGATAAAATAAAAATGTTAAATATTTTGTTCCCTAAAGAAAAAAAAACTGGGAAGGAAGGACTTACGAGTCATTTTAGGATTCCTATAAACTAGAGGGATGGTATTCTTGGAGGGTTTTCAAGAAACTCTGGTCCACATTCGTGTTTTTCATGGATAATAATGAAGAAAAAATTCAGCAGCTTATCTGACAACAACAGTAATTATTTGATAAAGCGCACTCTCCGTACTAGATTTTAAATTATGCTGGCTAATAGTATAGCCAAAGAAGAGAACGCATAAACCTTCTTCCTGTTCATATACTGTAGCTATTCTATCCTTTACCATGCAAGACAACACATGAGATTAGAAAGATGTTAGTCCATAATAGGTTTACCATTCAGGGAATCTACCTAAGCACAAAATATTGTTGGCGGAATCGGGTTACGAACCAGTATCCCTCCAGCACTGAGGTTAATAATTTGTCACAACACTTTGTCATGATCACTATTTTCCAGTAATTAAAAGAAATCATCCAGTACTAAGTGAAGAATCTGGCTCATGAGAAAATAATTTAATGTCAATAATTCAATCCATGATTTAAGGCATTGCGATTTAACTAAGAATTAACTATGAATTATTTCTCTTGATAGTAAAACAGTAGTTCTGAACTGAATTATAATGATCAACAAGTCGATAAAATTTTCAAATGAGATTTACTCAGTAGAATAATTTGTATGTATAAAAGCATTCGCGCATCCTTTCAGGTTCAGGATTGTCTAAATGAAAAGCAACGCTCAGAGATGCTTACAGCTGAAGCAATCTTTTATTTAATGAGTACAAGAAAATTCTCAGTTGTAACAGCGCTTCCTTGCAAAGTTTGTGTGTGTGTTTGTGTTTCAAACAGCTTTGAGACACAATTACTCCCTTGAGGCAGCGAGAACTTCCAAAATTAGTAGAAGTAACAACTATTGTGCTGTATTTCGAATAGGAACTCTTTGAATGGAAAATATAAATTGCATTCTATTGCTGTTGTTATTATCTAAGAATGCATTGTTTAAATCTGCATTTTAACCTTAAGGTATTTCATAAGAGTTTTGGCTCATTGTTCCTATTGAAGCTGCTAAAATATCTCTGAGATATTTACTTTTAATATGATGTTTCTAGATGACGAATATGTTGTCTTTTAATTCGTAACAGAAAGGATTTGTTGCTTTTATTTTTCTTTGCGTTTTTTTAGTTTCAGCTAAGATGAAAGCACCTATAAAGAACTACTGCTTAATCCAAAATTAATCGAAGTAGTATGCTGATCAGAATGAATTTCATTTGTATTAACGCTTATAAAATATTTAAAACTTAACAACTGCAAATTGCTCCATCCATTGAACATCAAGTTGATTTTTAATCAATTAAGTAGTAATGCATTATTGATAAATCAATCATTGAAAATCAAGCTGCGATTTCTTTCAAGTAAACTGCGATATCATTTTAATTCATAACTGGGAGTATTTGTTGTTTTTATTCATATTTTTTTATTGTTTCAGTTTAAAGATTAGTTAATGCTGATCAAAATGTATTGATATACTTTTTTCATATTCGCTTGTGCATGGCTAAAAATTAATCGATGATTAACTATTGCGTCAGCTAATAGAATTATGCATGCATATAATAATTCGTGGCTAGTAATGATGAATAATTGTTATTAAACGTCATTATAAATCGATGTTCATCAAAAAAGTTAACGAGATTCTTTTACATTTTCGTTTGCATAGGTTTCATTATTCAGACTATCATAAATAATCCCATAAAATCAGGATTAAAGGAGAGTGAGAAAGTCAACCATTCTAGTATCAAATTCTAATAGAGTTTCAAAAATGTTTAGTAAAAAATTGATAGTATAAAAATAGTTGAACAAATTATGTTTCCAATTTTTAATTTGCGAAAACAACGCAACATTCCAAAAAATGTAAAAGAAAAAAAAACATTTAAATTTATTTTTAAGCTAAAATGATACAAATACTGTTTTTGATTTCTAGCAGGATTTAGCCCTTCCTCTGATGTTGGTAAAGACAAAAGGGGGATGTGGATAACGCAACTGAACCAATATTTCCTGTCCACTTCAGTGGGAGTACACTTGATCTTTCAATAGTTTAGTGTCGACACCGCAGGCCATGAATCAGTTAAAGGAATATAATTATGACGGTGCATTTACTACAAACGCAAGTTTGACTACCTGATTCATTTGGTATTAAATAAAAAATGCTAGCGTATATAGATTCATTCACAAAATAATAGATAAATTACTATTAATTAAAAAATTATTCGTTCATTATTTCACTTATCAATATATTTATTATTTCTAATTCTTTTAATAGAAAGTTTTTAATAATTTAATTTGCCCATAAGAATAAGTTTGCTCATTTCATGGAATAATAAATGAATAATTAATAATTTTAAGAATTCATGAGTAAGTATAAAGACCTAAGTATCAATTTAAAGTTTCCTTTTTGATTTCAAAATATTAGAATGTTTTATACAAGTTATTTCATCTGAATTTTGCTATTTGAATTGAAATTTCAAAAAGATACATGTATTTAAAAGTAGCTGTAAGTGATCCGATTCCAAAATTGATTTTAAAGTGCAAAAAACAATACAGCAAATAACATTGTAAATGGGCATTATAATTAAACTGCCAACTGGCTAGAAAAATTATATGTTCCTAACAATTCTCCATCTAAAAAGAAAGAATTTATATATTATTGAAAGTTATTGTCTAACATGATTTAGGACAATAAATATTGACACATGATATAATATAAATTCCAACCGGTTATATATATTTAATTATAAACGTGTATATAAATTGTATACTGAATATAATTATATAAGATTATATTTTTCTATTTTTTCTAGAAATGATATACTATTGGTACTTACTCAATGATATAAATAAATTACCTAACCATTGGATATTAGATATATAAATTATAAAAAACTCTTAAAAAATTCAAGATATTCACAAAGAGGGCGAAATGGCTAATACAATCATCTGCTTCATATTCTCTCCTACTTCTTGCATTACTAGCAGCTATACCGTCTTTTTGCAAAAATAGGTATGGGATAAATTTTACAGCTCCTCTGAGATCAGAAAGTGCAGGTCTTTTGAATTTAACTGATTTATCCTAACATAAATCCAAAAAATTGCTGTGAGAGCACTTAATAAAAGGTTTTACGCGGATTGCCAATGAAGCAGCAGTCTACTTCCGGATAGTGCACTTCCTTCGAGCAATAAATCAGTTGATAAGGTAGGCGATCTGATTAAAATGGCCTTCACACCTTCAAAGTAGTCTTTAACGAAGTCAAGTTTGAAAGGGAAACTCAATTAGGTCGTAAATCTTCCTGGAAATTTTGAAATATTGGAAAAAAAAGAATTAATGCACTTTCTTTGGAGGGAAAAAAAATTCATATTTTGGATATACTTTCCAATTTGGAGATCAGTAGTGCAAAATATGTTTCATGTTTAATATTAGTATTTTTCATTTAAGTCAAAAAATGTATTGACTGATTTTTTTTTTCGATTTTTTAAAGTCATTTTATATATATGACGGCATATGTATGCAATGTGGCAAATGTATAAAATGATTGAAAGAATTATTCGAATCATTTTTATACATGGATGTTATTTTATATAACAATATATCTTATTATAAATGTTTATTTGAGTCCTGAAGTGTGCAGTTATTTGCATAAATATTATTTTAATTTTTCAAAATTAATTTTGGACAATGAAATGATAAATTGATGTTATTATTTCCAAATAAATTCTTGATGTGAAAGAGGATTGAGTTTTGTGAACGAAATTTTAATTAAAGAACTACCGTTTTTATTATTCTTGACATAAAATCAAAATTAATACAATTGAATTTTTTTCTATATTTATTACCATCAATAAATATAAAGAAGTTTAGGGTAATGGGATTATCAAAATAGCAGAAAAAATCTGTATTATTAACGTTGCAGTTATTACTAAAAAGAAAATGTTTTATAAAATTCATTTGAATATACTTTACAAATTTTTTTCATTATATTAGATTTTACATTTAGTATAATTTTTATTTTAGATTTCATATTAAAAAGACCTTAGTAAGGATTAATTAGTAATTATTTTTCATTTATTTAGCTTCATTTTAAATGATAACAAATTATATTTTTTAATATCGTACGTGAAATTTTCCGTAATATTTATCATTCCTTTAGAAAGTAAATATTTCAAATAATGCATTTGCTATGACTTCAGCAATGCGAAAAAAACAAGGATGAATTTTAAAGCAAGAAAGATTGAAATTAGATATATTTTTTTAAGTGAAAATCATGGTTCTTAATTTATTTAAAACATCAAAATCTACTCTTATGTTTTCATCCAAAATTCCCCTTTCATAAAAATTCATTTCGTGATAAGAAATAAACAGAAATTTAAAAAACTGTTAATAGAATGAAATGAACATTTTGAAACTTTTTCTGTCCTTCCTTATAAATTTTTATAATCTAGAAGACAATATAACACTTTTCCACACGATAAATATGGAATATCTGCCATAATTAGGAAATAAAATTTGATACGCGATTCAAAGCTACTTTATATTAAAAGCCATCTTTGTTATAAAAAAAGATAACAGGGAAATAAAAAAAAATGGCAATATAATTATCGATAAGAGTTTCATTTTTAAAATCGTTATACATTTTTTAAAACTTACTGAAGACAAAGTAGAATGTTTAAATAAGCAAGTCCACAGAAGTGCGTTAAAATCAATTCTCTGGGTATCAACTGCCCGTAAAATTTTATGTTTAAAACTGCTTCTTAATTATCTACGAAATTCAAGATTTATCGTTACGTGTTCATTTCAATAAACATTTATTGCTGGAGAAGAACTTATTTTAGTACAGTGGAAGGCACTCTTTTGGTGAGTATTAATATACTAGGTAGGAAAGCAAATTCATGTTCCATTAGTTGCTATAAAACCTTTCCTTTGGTTATTTCACTGCTCGTAGAATCACCGTGGGATTACGGTAGTTAAATATGAACGAGGCTATAACTTCCCCATTTATGAGGGAGGTGATCAGCGGGCCAATGTGATTCACTGAATTAAAGGGACAAGGAAAAACGTTAAATAAAGGGGAAGCTAATTTCGCGGATTCCGCACAGGAAGCAGAAGGCTCGATAAAGATCTGCT
Source organism: Argiope aurantia (assembly GCA_026543865.1). Lineage (NCBI taxonomy): Eukaryota > Metazoa > Arthropoda > Arachnida > Araneae > Araneidae > Argiope > Argiope aurantia. Next base: position 130,155 of record JAPMOR010073310.1, read on the forward strand.
TCCCCATCGTGCAGGGAAAAAAATCGTTCTACGACATATCAATTTCTTTTACGAGTGATTTTTTTCCTTGTGGGAACTGTGAGCGATTGTGAATGTAATGTAATATTTTGCAATGTAAAATTTTGGGACGAATTTTGAAGAATATTAAGAAAAATACCGAGAATTCTCCTATGTTTATGTTTAAAAATTCTTTAGAAACTCTGTAACTTTACTTTTACTTAGCGCTAGAAAAGAATCGTTACATCATATTTCTATTTGTTACACGCATGAATAATTTTTGATTGTAGGAATTTCTAATGATTCTTTGAAGTGGCATTTTTGATATGCAAAAATTACCTCCTATTTTTGAAGAATATTTATAAAAAGACAGAAATTTCGCCGATCTTTATCTTTAAAATATTTTAAAGACTCTGTAACTCGCCTTGAATTCGAACTAGGAGCCCGATAGAGATTTATAGATATTTGCATCAGCGTAGTGGAAGGAAAAATTGTCATAAGGCAAATAAGTTTTCTATACATACGAATTATATTTGCTGGAGCTATGATCAAATTTTTAATGCCTCTTTGAAATTTAAAATTCCCAGCAAATTTTGAAAAAAATATATATTTAAAAAAAAACATTATATTTATTTTTCAATATCTTTAATATTATTAAAAATATACTATTTAAAATTAGTTTACAGATTATTATATTAATTAATATTTTTAAAAAATAAATAAAGGAAGAACTTCTCAAAAAAATAAAGAAATCTCTCACATTTTTGGTTTAATGATCCTTTTAAAAATTTCCAATTGATTCCAAATTTATAGACCAAGATACGATGAAGATTTCAATTTTTATTTTGTGTGCGAATTATTTCTGAAGGAAATGCAAACTATAGTTTGTGGAAACTTTCGAACATAAGATTTAAGCACACATTTTGAAAAAAAAATTAACTAAAATCATAAAAATATTAGAGTTGATCTTATTTTTGTACTTAAAAATGTTTTTAAAAATTCTGTAATCTCTTTTAATTTAATAAAGGGAAAGTAAGACTAGACTAAGTGATCCACTTCGTAGTAAAGAAGGAAAAAAACTCCACTTTTAAAATATCAGTTTTAGGTACATTGGTGCTTATTTTTGATTAAAAAAAATACAAAATGATATATTTTGAGATTGTATTTTGGATATAAAATACCACTAAAAGTTTGAAAAATTGTTAATAAATAGACAGCAGCAATAAGGCCCTGATATTAATTTCGAAAAATTATTGAGATACAAGAAAGAACATAAGTCGATAAAAATCTGCTTTTGCCAGTAAAAAAAAAAATATGTGCGGTAAATCAATATTTATTGCTAACGTGTCAATTTTTGCATGGCAAAAAAGATTTAAAAAATCATTGATAATTTTTGAGGTTTTCAACATAAACTTATTAATTATAGCTTTTTAGTGTTTGAAACTTCTTGAAATTAAAATTATTCTAAAAAAATATGTTTGATTATAATCATTCTGCATCGAAAATGTCGAAGAAGATTTTTGCCCGTTTGCTTTTTGTGTTTCCCTATTTATCATATGAGTAGCAATCTTCTTTTTTTTCCTACAACACATTTAAAGAAGTACAAGACATCGAATAGTGCTGAAGAAAAGCCAATGGCTGGTACAGAAAATAAACAAGAAGTTTCGCGAAGTTTCAAAAGATTTATAAATATCTTATTATATACGTGCTTAGAAAGCTTTGTAGCAGAATAGAGGAAACCAATTATGATAACTAAAAATTCTCGTAATAAAAGTTTTTCAATTTAAGTTTCACGCTTAATCCAAACTTGATCGGGTAAAAATTAAAATTTTCAGTGTCAAGAGTCTTATTTTTAATAGCACATAGAAGTACAGAAAGTGGAGGGTCACTTCAAGCATTGTCTTCTAATGGCTATTATTTCGATTTACGTGTTCACCTCCCTATTAACTTTGTACGGCTTCAATACGGGACGTTAACTCTACAAAACTAAGCATATCTTAACCTAGTGGTACATGTATACCAGGCTGCCAGTATGATTTTCCGTCCTAATGATTTTTGAAATTTTAATTTAAATAATTTAAAAGCGTATACTATTCATTGGCCTTTTTGCTTGAACTGCTTATTTTTCACAACCAGATTACGTTAAAGGCATTGTTATGTCTGAGAAAAAGGATATATATTTTGAGAATTCTAATCAGTGCATGAATCATCAGTCATTTCCTCAAAGCGAAAGTTTCAATAAACGAAATTCATAAAATCTGCCACTTTATCTTAATAATTTATCCATGGTTCTTACTAGTTCTGCCAATATCTAAACACTGAATGTGAAAAACTAAGTTAAATTCCTTTTATAAATAGACTGTCTACGTAATAAGATTTTGTGCTCGTTCTTCTCTTTTGAACATCATGTCTGGTTTGTTGAAAAATGTATTACACTCAAAGCTCGTATCAAAATGAATCTGTTCGTTTTTTATGATGCCCTCAGATATTTCATAAAATTTTCATTTAAAATATCCATCTTGCCAAGTTCCCGATTGAAACTGGTCAATTCTTTAAATTGCCTGGTATTACGGAAAATATTTCGTATTTTTCAATAGCTGTGTGAATTGATTTTTTAAAAATATTTTTATTACTTTTAGTCTAGGATATTTCCTGTAAAATGATTTAATTTTAAAGGTAGCCGCTTGATTCAATACACATCCGCATAAATATTTACGAATAATTTACACGTTTTAAGCTTCAAAGTGAATCTTTTAAATTGTTAATTAAAAAATTACGTGAGTTATTTTGAAAATAAATAAATTTTAACAACGTCTTACTATTAGAAATAATGTTTTTAAGTCTATGTGACGAAGCCTGTTGTATAACCTTTTTTAAACCCATTTGATTTATTATTGAATCTGATCTCATATTAAATGTTAATTTTCATACTTTTTATTTTTCACTTTTTTTTTTTACTTTCCACTTGCATCACATAAAATATTACTTTGCATGTGTAATAATATTTTCTTTAAAATTGTACCATTTGTTATTGTAATGTAGACATGCGTTATATGCAATGATTTACTTTAATGCGAGACCAAAGGGAAATATGTCACGAAAAAATAAGACGACTCGGAGTTAATTGCAACAAGCATGCGAAGTTACAATTATCACTTGATTATGACGTTACATGACGAATGTAACTTAACAATCCAGAGATATGATTAGACTTTATGCACACAAAGAGAAATTTGTAAAGTATTAATGCATAATACATGAATTTATTCTGTAATTCTGTAATAAGAGAATTTTTTTATAATTGTTACATTTTGTTATAAAATTATCCTTTTCATATTACTCAATGCAATATTGAAATTAGTATAATAAATTTCTAAGCGCATAAAGTGAAGTTTGTGAAATAGACAAGTAATTGCATGAACTTAGATATGAATTAATATTCTTAAAAGATACCTATTTTGTTTCTAAATGTATCTTTTTCTTTGAAACAAATTATCTTTGTAAAGACGACACAATGTGATATTGTAATTGCCATGACATGTGTAAAATGTTTGGTATTTCTTTTATTTCATGTTAATGCTTTTAATTTCCTTTGAACTGGAAATTTCCTCTTTACTTCTGACTTTAAACGTTAGTTTAATTTATAATGCAGATTTACGCTCTTACTTAACAAGCCAATTCTATCGAAAAAAGTTCGTGAAATATTTGAATGTGAAGCACGTTCATTGAAGTTCCGGTAGTTATGCAATGTTTCCAAGCTATACTGGGTAATTACAAAAATCACCGCCTTTAATTTATTTCTCTTTTGGTAATTAGCACATTTTTTCCTTTTTATAGGACTTTTTAAAATCGAATTCTCTCTCTTTCGAATTGTAGAATCACTACAAACACTGCAAGAATTTCGAAGCTTCTTTTTTTCCCTTTATGCTTTCATTTTCGGCCAAGTAAACTAATTTGCTGTTTTTGAATCGTAATGCTTCGCTCTTAAATTCGTCAAAACAAAATGCAAGTATTCTCCTTGGCAGTTTCAGGAGTAAATATTAAATCTGCATTTTCATTTTATAAATCATAACTAAAATAAAGTAATTCAGAGTTATTGTTCCTATTTCACATTCTATTCTTTCTTTCTGTTCAAGGATTAATTCCAGTCATAAGAAGCGGGAATACTGGATATATATTTCATGCAATTTTTACACGTGAAAATTAGCAGCTTCAGGTTTAAAGAAAGTTATTTTTATATTTAACTGATTGTATGTTGTTTGAAAAGTTGTTTGCTTTTTTACCAAACGCAAGAAATTAAATTAACTATCTCAAGAAAGCAAATTGATCAATTCGATACATTAATTCAAGTGTTAGTTGTATTGATGTATTGAAATATTTGATAAATCTGTTACTAAAATGTTTATAATTTTTTTTGGAAATAACTCCAAAATTTTATACAAAGTTAAATTTACTAAATTATAGTCATGTGAATATCTTTAAATTCACAATTTTTTCTCCCATTTGGCATGTTTAATTATAAGCAGTACTGAATGAAAATTATGTGGATATATCGCAATACACAGTTATTATTTATATTTCACATTCTAAATTACAGATATATGAATATCTTTTATTTCACAGTTATTGCTCCCATTTCACACTGTAAATTATAGGCACTTTAAAATTTTAATATGTGAAAAGGAAGCGTTATTGAGTTATTTAGAATAAACACAGTTTTCAATAAGCTATTCATTAATAAAGTTAATAAATTATGAGAACTTTATACAATAGTTAGTATTCAATTTCATCCGGTGCAATCTCAATTATTTATGGTTTAAAATAGAATATAGACCATATAATTTGAATTTTTATAAATAAAAATCAAAAAATTTAAATAATAAAATTATTACATCCCAACTCAAAAAATTAACTTGTCATACTCTGCATTGTCAATATGTGAGTTAAGTCATGCATTTTAGTAAAAAATGTAAACACAGCATTTAAGATGTGTTAATTATTTTGTGATAGATGTAACCTGTCTATATAGATAAAATATTAAGACGTTTTCTAAACAACTATTATAACTTTCACTTTCAGGAAGAACGTTTTATGAAATAAGTATATCATCCAACTATTACTCCTCTTACTTCTAGAATGAATTAAGAGGAGTAATAGTTGGAGCATGGCATAGAATCTTGTCATGAACATCAAGACTTTTCTTTGTAAGCACCGTATTTTATATTCTCCTCTTTAGTACTGCTATAGAAATATTTTCCCATATTGGTCACCAAATTCATCTGTTCACCAGATTATGACTCAAGCCGGATAATAATGTGACTCATGATCTCATCAACAATCTTCTTATCCTGTCTGGGGTTTGAGACATGCCCCCTGTCATTTTGGATGATCGATAGATAGCTGCACCCTGCCATATATATATATTTTTTTTCCTTGAGGGAAATGCTCTTGGGGGGTGAATGGTATCGTAACAATGTAATAAGTATTTTGTTTTTATTGATTTTTTCCGTTTCATCAGGAACAGGGGATCATGGTAGTTACTTTTTCTGTAATAATGTTATGTCACTTATTCAGGAGGGCAGTCCAATTCGAATTGAGTGAAATATGTATTTGACAGTTACATTATCTTTTGTAGCATTATTAATTTTTAAAATTGCCTAGGCTTCCCAATTTTGAACAAATTTTAATTTTAGAAAGCTAATTCATGAACCAAAAATCTCAGTTTCACCAAAATTTTACACTTCCCCTTAAATAAGAATCCTGTCTAGATTCAATTTTTTCATGTTTTTGAAATCTTTGAATCTGCTTTGCGGCAATAAAAAAAAAACAAAAAAAAACATAATTTTGGCTGTTCACAGTTTCCGCACACTCGAACCATCCCCTTTTTCATTGTAACATTTATAAAACAGCATTTTCTTACCCTTTAATATGCAATAAATCACAACTTGAATCGACAATCGATTTTGCGTCATTTTGAAACATAAGCATCATACCATCAATATAGAGCTAAGTAAAATATGGCATTGATGGATTATATAAACATAATTTTTTTTAAAATTTGTAACAGTTTTTACATTGATCGAATTTTAGAGAGATATACGCGTTATTAGATTTGTGTAATATATATTATAAAAAATCATTATATAAGCTTGAATAATAAAATGAAGAAATACAGTATGTAAAACTTTATTTTATAAAAATTTCTGAAATGTGTCATTTTTTATGGAAAGATTCTGTCTTTTTTTTTAAGCTATTGCAACCTTTTCCCTACCTTTAATTTATTTATTCTAAACGCATTAAACACTCAAAAATACTAATTCTTAACTTTGTCAAATTACTTATCATTATTATCAGATGTTATATTTATTAGTTGTAGGATTCTAGCAACTATTACAGAATAAAAGATTTATTGACTAAAATATTTCACCATGTGTTAATATGGTGAACTTGCGATACTTGTAAATAAATTGTTTGGAAAATTAACTATTGTAATAAAATTTGAAATTTTCAGGAAAATTTTTCCATCTTTTATCGTGTTTGCTTCGAAATGTGCCAAGGTTTTAAGAAATAAATTAAGTAACTCAAGAGATCTTTTGGCTTTTTCATTCTTTATTATTTTTATTCTTTAGATATTGAGATTGTGAAATAAAAAGTTTTTAACACAGAGAAAAGACAGAATTTTTCATTTTTCAATCATTAGAAGACAATGATTTGCCGTCTCTTTCAATCTCTCTTGGCCTACTATATCACTAGTGTTGCATTCTTTTATTACCGTTAAATCTAGGCATCTCTCAATTCTGCATCATCCACAATAGAAACGTAAGGCTATCAATAATTAGAAAAACCCGCAAATGAGCTACACAAGGAATGTGAAACCTTACTTATTCAAAACACAATAGATTAAGTATGCATGTTATCCTTAATATATCTTACGCTCCGGGAAAAGAATGTCAATATAGCATTTACACCTTTCCCAGAAGAAATATGAAGAACATTTAAAACCGATGTAACATAAGACAAGTAAGTTACTGCAAATCATTTTTTCTATAACTGAGTTCAAATTCATTATATTCATCTCATTGTGTAAAGAAATAATATTCTCTATAATGATCCATTAACATATTTAAATCAAGATCCATATAACATAAAAAAAGACTTTATAAATCCTACTTGTACACCCGAATTTTTAGGTTCAGATATATACTTTAATCGATTTTTATTTATCATTCTCGACGTCTTAAAAGTTTACTTCCATGGATATTGCCTGGGAATTTAAAGCACCTTTTATAACGGAGATCAAAGTTCTTAGCCCAGTTTTACTCCAAAAGGACATTGAAACTGGAGAGACATTGCCTAGATTAGTTACTCTTTGTATGCGAGCTTCAAGAACCTACGAACCAGTTTAATAACCTGTCACTCACACGCGTTACGGCTTGGAGAAGCTTGGGGTTCGATTGCACGTATGTCACTTCAACCACAGATGTTTATCTTTTGTAACTTTTCCGCTTTCCTTTCCCCTCCCTTCTAGATTCCCTCAGAAATTTTTTGCAATTCATTTTTGTCCCCCCCTCCCTTTCCCTCAATTGTGAAAGAATATAATTGAAGTTTCAATGTTTTCAGACATAATTATCATCATTTCAGATTAAATTCGTGTGATCATGCTATTTCATTTAAATTGTCCCTGTTTATTCTGCTGTCTGATAAATTAAAAATAAAAAAATATGAGTAAATGATTTAAAAAAAGAAGGAATGGCTATTTGAATTTGATTTTCATATTATGATCTAGAATGTTTAATTATTAACGATAAGATATACAAAAAAATATTTCAAAAATATATACTAATTTTTTGTTTTGCTTGACATTTTTTATGCAAATTTCTTATTTTTGATTAGTTACTTTGATTTATTTATCTATAAAAACAAATTTGATAGAAAAATATTATTTTCAATTAAATTAAAATTATTTAAATATAATTTAGTTTCTCTTCTTTTGGAGCTAATCAATCAGCCTCTGAGATTAAATAAAAAATGCATCCCATCATAATTTGTAAAATTTAGATATAGACACAATATGATTAGATATAATAAGATTTATATATAATACGATTCCTTACAGAGCTAATACGATTCTATTTAATTTTACTAAAATTTAAAAAATTCATTTTTCATTCTTAAATATAAAATTGTTTCCATTTCCACCTGAAATTCGGTTGACCATACGATAAGAAGAAAACATTATTTGGAATCATTTGTCATCTACCTCTAAGTGTTTAGGTTTTCATAGCAAAAAATTCAAAGCCGATGCGCTGTTGTCTGACTTAAACAATCTTTTTTTCTCATATATTTCATGAAAACCTGCTGGCATCTTTTTCTGAAAGGTAAAATTTATTGACAAACTTATCGTTGGAGATCTCCACTGAATGGATTCCGATGTTCTTAGGATTAGATGAAACAGCAATGCAAATGGGATTTAGATGAGGGTGACTGTGTCAATATGACAGACTGGAAATGATAACATGCATAAGATTTAATGCAGTCCTTTTTTAAACTCGATCAAAAAAGCAAAGTGTTCTGTAAATAATAATGTATTCAAAATTTACTTAGTCTCTCATTTTTTAAGAAAATACTTGTGACTTAATATTCTGTAATGGAATTGAAACAGTGAAGTCATCGATCATTTTTTGTGCATTATATAAACCAAAATCATCTGTGCCAGATTCTCGTTATTGTGTTAGAGTCTTTTTAAGTTAAATATACCTTCATTGATAAATATTTATGTATGGATGTGTACTGAAATGAATGACGAGGCCATAACGACTCAATCTTTGCCTGTATTATTTGATATTTCAAAATTATAAGGTATGTTCTAATTCATCTTATTTTGGTTCTCGCTTGAATATTCAACGATGTATTCAAACTCAAAATACGGATTTCTATGCATCTGGTGCACACACAATCATCTGTACATCATTAGACTTTAGTAGTCTCAAGCAATCAATCCAAAATGTTAGTTTCTCCCTAACCTAAGTTAATTATTTCACTCGAGGAATTGATTTCAGTGTCATGTACAAGTAATTCTAATGGTTTGAGTGTTGTGAATGACCTGGAACTAGTTTCCTTAACTGCAGTCTCATGCAAATCAATATGGAACCTATGGAATTGCGAAATTTGTTTCTAGTTTTTAATTTTTTTAATAGATTTAATCAAAATTAAAGTCAAACCACACGCCATACCAGTTGAAACATTTTATGTCTTTCAAATGATGAAACTTTTTAAATCAAATGAACGAACGTAGAATTTTCTGAATAAAAAAGCTGGATAATTCATTTTTTCAAATCCTTCTGCGTAAAGTCGATGTTTGTTTTTTTTCGCGCAAAAATTATAATGAAGTGATTCAAAATTTTAAGTTAATCAGTTTAAATTATAATTTCATAATTGATATTTTTAAAAGGAAGATGAATAAATAATCATATTTATGAGGAAAACAATCATTAACAAATTTGTATCATTTTTCAATCGATTAAAATCTCAATAAACATTTCTAATTTCTGAGTGAAGTTTTAATAGAAAATGAATTTCATCCAAGATGTAGAACTGAAACTTTTCAAATACGCAAAAACAATTAATAATAATAATAATAAATAATATTAATAATAAAATAAATAATAATAAAATATAAATAAAATTTTAAAAAATATAAAAAAATAATAAAATAATGTTAATAAATTCTTGCAATAGTTTACATTTAACTCATTTTTAACTTTCATCATTATAAATTCTAGCTTCATGACATTCCCGATTATAACTTTTGCCAGTATGCGATTAATTGCTATATATCTTTAGAAATTATTAAGTCGGCGAACTAAAAATTTATTTTTTTCAGATTTTTGTTAATATTTTTACATAAATGGGAGAAAGGTTTCATCCAGAGAAAACAAGAAGTAACAAAGATAGGAAAGTAACGAATAAATACTGAGATATTTTCTATAGGGATTTGTATTATGAAAAACGGAGTTGCAACAAAGAAATGAAACACACAAAAGAAATGAAAGCGACTTTGAAGGCAACTTCGCTTGCTTGGAACATTGAAAGCATCCCTGAAGAAACTGTTATTCGCATGAGACCACTGCATGCAGTGTTCCGTTAAAAATTCCATCTCAAATCAAGGTAAAATATAAAAAAAGTTCAAAGATGAATGCTACCCCACAATGCTTGTTGGTGGAAAAACACAAAAAATTCAACTACAAGTTTTGATCAAAATGCAACAGGATAAAAGCAAATAATATCTGCAAATACCTAAAAATTTTGAAACAAAATGAAAATAAACCAACACTCGAAGGCTACGTACTACAGAAATCCTATTCCATGAATCCTCTTTCAACACACACGAATAAAATAAATAGACATAAAAAATAAACAACATTCAAGATGAAATATACACCGTAGTAAAATAGACAAATACCTAACTCAAAAATCTAATCTAAATCGGCATACAGAGTACATCATGCGTACCCAAAATATAAAATATGATATGCAAATTTTTTATGACTCTCATTATGTATTCAATCTCATAAATTCGTAATCAGGAGTTTAAAATTGATTTTGAAGTAATCTAAATTTTTGAATAATAATTCTTTGAAGCATTCTTCAGATGGAATTGAACAATACGCAAACTTATCTTTTTTAATGTTTACCGTGAGTCTTTTCCGTAATTTGTGATGAGATAGCTGAAGTGATTTTCTAAAAAGTGAAAACCGCCTACAAAATATGATTAAAGCTCTACTTCAATTCAAACGATAACTCGCCAAATGTGACACTCCAATAAATTTAATTTACAATCCTATGAAATGAAAATTGAATGTTTCTGAAGAAAAATTTTCAATTTTTTTCTACAATAAACGATGGCGACAGTCTTTGAGAGAATTTTATACATTGGTGAAAATTGACTGACCTTGGCGAAGAGACAGTACCACAGTTTTCAGTCTAAGCGATGATTGCAATTACTAAATTAAAATTTTTGTATTTAGAAAAATCTCTTAGGAAGGAAAAAATAAGTTGAATCTCTGATATATAATGGAATAGGGGACAAACAATATAGCAATAAATGCCTAATCAATGCGATAGAATATGAGAAAAAACAAATTTTTGTTTTGATTACAATTGTGCATTTTATTATTAAGTACTCTAATCTTTTCATCAAAGTTACTGTTTGATTTGCAGAACGTTTTGTGTTCAAATTAATGCAGGAAAGAGAAATTAATTGTTTGAATGAAAATCTCATAAGATGACACATAAATGAGAAAGGATTTATCATTTTTATAGAAAATAAGTAATGAATTTTGAAAATAATGAATTTTGTGAAATGCTAAGTTAATCATGTTAATATATATAAATCCACGTACTCAAAGTGAATTATATTGTATTTAATTGGTATTCATGATAAATTCTAATTTTAAATTGAGTTGTTAAAAGTTTAATTAAATGGATCATAATTAAAATTTTAAGAAAGGATTTGAATTTAATTATTCTATAATTTGAGCGATGCAATTTAAATGAGCATTTAATTAATTTTTAGACAAATGTCCATATATTAATCTGAAATCTAATGGGTAATCACAGTTGTGATCGGCTTACAAACTATATCTGGTTTTAATGAAGAGGGTTGCTTGTAGATTTCACATAAATGTCAGCTAACTCGACCATTTGCCTACAGAATCGATGTTATTATATGATGAATGTTATAATTTATACGAGAACTTAAAATACTTTAAGAATTCCTTTATCAGACTATTTGAGAAAATATTATCAAAGGTTTCTTGTAAGAAGGAGAAAAGCTATTGTTTATTACAAATGCTAATAAAAAATTTCCAAATGAATTTATACCAATATACAGCTACTAATTTCATTATTTAAATATTATTTGATCACTGTTCAATAATCAATTTTTATCTGTGTTGCAATTACTGGTGTGTTTTAGTTTCGCATCATATAGCTGAAAAAGATAAAACAATTACCTTTTTGCGCATTCTACAAATATTTACATAGTTTTTCAAATTTAACAAATAACTCTAACTTAGCTATAACTCTCTCGCTAGAAATATAATAATAAATAAATAATTTGAAAATAATCATAAGATAACATGACTAAAAGGATGGTTCCAAATAAACATTCTCCGTACAAAACGTATTATGAATTAGTGATTCATATGTAATTGGAATAAAAATTATATATATATTAGAAAAAATCCCAATATTCTACCATACCGCAATCTTTTGATAAGAATTCAAGCAATCCTGATGTTTTGAGTACGACCGATAGCACAATATGACACGAAATTAGGTAAAGCTAGTGCTTTTACTGAATGTATTTGAATGCCCTGCATGACTGCCATTCATGAATGCATGTCATTTCATATTTTGGAAAAAATAATTTCCAAAGGCAAGCAAAATTGTTTGTTCTTTTCGGCAGAGGCGTGTGGAAGCAATTTTACTTCAAAATAGATTTCCCTGGCATGTTATAATGTAGTTGTATTTACAAATCTCCGTTTTGTCAAGCAAGCAGTTTATTCATAAAATCTATTTAAAACTGTATAATTTGGGAAAGATGTATGGACATACAAGTCAATGATTATTTGTAATAATACTGCATTACATTCATAATTTTGTTTTAAATGGTGTCAAGATGATAGTTAATGTTGTCTTATGCTTTTTTGCTTCTCTTTTTTCTATTTCATTCTACAAGATGTACAATGGATACCGAAATCGAAATAGCACATTATATTTTATCTATATCTAATGAACATGAATTGATTCCAAAGCAAGTGAGGATTTTATTGGGTCTCTTTAGACATTTTTTCCTCCCTCATATGGTAATTATGTGATTTTTTAATAAAACATGTCTTCAAAATCTAAAAAAATTAAATAAATAATAATTATCAGCTTTACCATTCATTCACATGAAAATACCACTTTTTTTCTACCTCCCACTAATACATGAAATATGGTACTAATGGAAGAATACGTGAAAGTGTAGCGTGGAATAGGTCTTTTAAATATTTTACCTTAAAAATAGTCCATGAACAGAATTCATTGTGACCAACTGACACCAACAGAACATAAGAACAATTTATTGAACGGAAACCCGATGTTTTTCTTTCAGCAAATAGTTTATAATGTCAGACTGAAAGGATTTATAGCAAATAATCGTATCAACTTTTTCTCGCTGTTTATATCTTTGAACATCCATATTAATAATAATGCTTCATTAACACTGATAAATGAATTTTTCTTATTGAGCAAATTATTGCTAAACAAATGGAAAAATCTGTATATAAAGAATAAAAGCAATGAAAACAGAGCATGGTATCACTGCACCTCCACATTTAGCACGATATATTCTTCAGAAATATATTAAGTCACAGAAAATTACTCCTATCTCTAATTTCATCAAATAGTTGAAAAATGTTCACTCGAATCTCTAAGATATTAAACGCTGCATCCTTACAACTCTAACAGTAATCTGGCTTACACAATATCCAAAATACTATTCTCCTCTGCTTCTCCCTAATGCAATTAGAAGAATACATGGTCTGTTTTCCGAGCAAGCACGTGTATTCAAGTCTTTGTTTCGGTAGAGGAAGTCCTATTCAGCATCTGTTGTCGCAGAAAATGAGCCTGGGAGTACTCTCTATTGATAATGTAACTTAATTTTGTCATATATAGAAGACTTATCCTTTAAGGAAGAATTTAATTTTGCTCCTAATTTTTGGATTTATTTGACCATTTCATTAAAATACACGTTAAATTTATTGCTTTCATTTAATGAATAATAATATATATCTCCAGAATTTCGAGACTGATGGTTTAGGACATTTCTTCGCTCTTTTCTAAGAGTAATTATGTTACTTCATTAATTATCAAAATATTATCTAACTAGTAAGTTTGGCCTATCCCCGGTAGATGAGCAATGAAACCTTTGTGAACTTTTGGCTGAAAACTGCCAAAAGAACTATAGTAAAATGGTAAAATGCAACAGTAGTAACATAACATAAACAGTAGTAAAATTTTCAGTAATAACATGCTATAAACTAAAGTAAAATGTTTCAGTTTTTTTAATGCAATTTTCTAACTAGAATAAGTATATAAATTTATTTCTGAATGCAAAAATTGAATTAAGCAAAAATTAACAATAACTAGAAAGGATTTTTTGTCATGTTCGTATGCTAAAAGTAAGAGTGCGCGTCCTTTAATATTGAATCTGTTGATGAACTGCAATGAGTTATGATGTCTAATCCTGTTTTCTTGAACAAAATGTAAAAATGAGTCGACTTTTAAGATTAATTTACCTAAGACAATTATGGTGTATAAAGTAAGCATGAAAATTAGTAAAAAGATATCGTGTAACAGGGATCGTTTGTTTATCTCAAAGTTAACACTAATTTTTGAATTAATTAGTTTTACATTTCGATTTGACTATAGATTCAGTACCTTATAATGAAATTTGAGACCTCAAATAGAATAGCACAAGAAAAATAATATTGAAAATACTTTTCTGTAACTATGCTTTTAGATTTTTTCCCGAATACATCGAAAATATATAAAGAATTTAGCTTGCTTTGAAATGTTTCATTGTTTTGCAAATACATTTAAAAAATGTATTAATTATTGGTTCTTTCATAATTAGTATATATGTGCATGCCTATTTGATGCTGAGAAAAGATTTTTGATTCAAAGGGGATCACTAAATTTCTTCCGAATAGAAAAAGGGATAGCGATATGATAAAGTTTAAGTAGGAAGCACTGAGTTACAATATTATTAATAATAATGATTATAAATAATAGCACATTATCATTGAAGCACATAAGCACACTTTGTTTTTTTTTCCTTGCCTTTTTTACTTTTAATTTTAATTCTAATTATAATAAACAAAATGTCTGAAAACAATTCATAAATTCCTTCGAGGAGAAAATACAACTGTTTAAAATATTTTAAGAATATATTATGTCTACATTTTGAAATATCTCCAAATTACATGTTTAGACAATTAGGAAATTAATTCAATGCAGATATTTTAACCTTTTTTCCTGCTTTCCTTATTTTTGTCATAACGATTTTAATATTGTCGAAATAAAAATGAAAATAAAAATTTAAGAGAGAGAAATGAAAATAAATTCGGAATAATACCCTTAGAATCATGGATTAAATACTGTTCAAGGAACTTCCAATCTTTTCCTTCGAATTTATAGCTCTTGCACCAAAGAAAAAAGAATAACAGATGATATAAATGTATACTATATTTTCAGAAAACCTTTACGAAAAAGGAAGGGGTTGAAAAGAAAAATGAATTATACATGTCAAGATACTTCTTTGTGCAGAATAACCTTCACGAGGTATATCTTCATTCAGAAGTTCACTTAAATTTTCCGGCAGTTGACACAAAGAATCTTTTGCCGATTCTTTGTATATAAATGTTCCCGCAGACAAATTGTTTCCCTTAATCAATACATCACTTTGAAACGCTTACAAATCAAAAAACGGCTACAGAGTAGGATACAAAACTTTTGCTGGATTTTGAGCAATATATTTTTCGTTTCAAATAACTGAAAAATACACACTTTTTGACGTAAGATAAATTTCTTTATTCTAACCCCTTTTGCCCTTCTATCAGAACTTGTATTTGAGCATTATTGTGTCAATTTGAAAACAGACTTCTTCATTGGCGATAAAGGAAAGAAATGGTGCTTTATCTGAAAGTTCAGTTATATTTTGGGCTCGTAATTGTTTAGTATGATTTTATGTTCATTTATAATGTTTCTTAGAATCACTTTTTAAAATTTTAGCAAGTGTTTCGAAAGAAAGATAAAAAGAAATATTTGAAGGATTTCTTAAAATAAAATACCATTTTTGAAGATATCTCCCAGAAAAATGGGTGAGCGGAATTTCTTCCTTTTAATTTTAAGTTTAAAAATTACAATCAAAATTATCAGATTACTTTACATTTAAATTTTTAAAAAACTATCTCTGATATTTTAGTTAAAACTAAAGTTTTTCATTGATGCTTATAAAGCGCAAGAAGTACGATTTGTTTTTTAATCCATGTGAACTGGTATAGAAGATCAAGGAAATGAAACTTTCTTTATAAGAAATACATAGCGTTTTAAATTTCATTTTATCAGTCACAGGTATTATTTTATAACAATGTCTTAGGGAACTCAATAGTAAGTTTGCTAACAGATGATCGAGAGTAAGACTTGAATATTATTTGCAATATTGTCTTATTAACTATTCCATTATTCTTGGAATCAGGGTCAAAAAATCTTTCAAAAAGTAAGTGACAAACTTAACACTTACACGAATTTTACTTGGAAGAAAGGGTGTCATATGTTTTTATTCAAGAATCAGTATTTTCGCTAGAAAGTCAGGGAACATTTATATATAGAAATACCAAAGCTTTTTCAATGAAATTTTTGATAAGAGTGAACAATTTGATGCAGAAAACATTGAAACTTTTCGTAACAGATGTCTTGCATGTCCTTTCATGTATGTTTCTTGTATGTTCACGTTACTTTTCTTATTGATTTACATAGATATGTTGATTAATTGATTAGATAGGCAATGCTCTGCTTTAAAGCCTTACAGTTCCTAGTTTGGGACATCATCAAAATGTCATAATTTTTTTATTAAAGTTAGATACTAATCACAACATAAAACAAATAACATAAAACAACATAAAACAACAAATAATTTGTTTACGATAACTTTCAAAATCTCGATTTGAAATATCGAAGTAATTTCTTCTTAATAATTTACCCTAATTAAATTATGAGCAATGATATAGTGATGTTAAATTGAACCTGGGGGACCACTATTTATCTATCAATCATTTTCATTTTTATTAGATTTAAAGCATCAAAAGTAATTTCTTCGTGTCGAACCTCAAAAGTGGCGGCGAGATTTCTCGTGAGGACGCTTTTTCTACTTTTCATATAAAAGCAGAACGTGCCATTTTGTTAACAAAAATAAATCTGTACTGAAACTAGAGCAATTCGCGTTTAAAATCAAAGTAATATAAAATTCCTCGTTTTATGGTTGGAAATGAATTTGCAAAAATCCATTTTACCCTACTGTTACTATCGTATAATTCCACGACATTGCTATGAACCGAGCAACCAACTTCTTTGTAAAGGGATAAAATGAATGATAGAAATGGTGATCCACTTGATCCAGGAAGATAAACAAAAATTCCTGTAGATATTATCCCAAAATATTTATCATGACATGGCATGCGTTTTTGAATCTAACAAGAATGTCTTTCCAAAGAGAAGACAGGAGGACTTACGCGTAAATAAACACGGTAATACAAACATTTCTGAATGCGCAATAAAAATCAGACACGCAGTTTTGGATCCAGGGAGTATGATATGAAAATATTACCCCGAGATAAAATTTCTATTAAAAATTCAATATTCTACTTAGAATGAAAGCTAAGAAGTTCATCCCTTCACCAAAAGTGTTCCCGTGCAGACATAAAGAATATTTTTTGATACACTCCGACTCTGCTTTTAAATTTTTCGCAAGAGCTGCCAGTTATAGGATTACTATAAAATTGCGAAAGAGGTCTCTTTGTACTACAAAGCAGTTCCAGTCACTGATACATGCATGGGCTTGTATGCAGAGGGTTTTTTACGAGCGCATAAAAGATGAAAATTGCTTTTCTGTATATTTCACATTTAACCCATGGCTTATTATATGGAATGTAGAGCGGAGAATTCGAACAATCCAAAAAGGAGACCAATGTGCATTAGGGCTGCCAAAACTGGATTCTCTTTCCATGTGCAATTTCCGTCTAATGGGTTAAAACCCGAATCGACGCCATTGACATTATTGGCATTCGATCGCAAGAACAGCGTTAAGATGTCCAGTTTGGGAGCCCTTCGAGAAAATGCCCCTCACGATAAGTTTAATAGACATGCCAAAGTACTAAGTGGCTATTTGTAAGATTGAATATCTGCAAACGATTTTCTTTGTAAAGAGAGAAGCTGGCAAGTCTTCAAATGACCCTGACTCTCCTCTTCCAAATGTTTATTATTTGCATTAATTTCTTGCAGGAGATTTCGATCTCTCTATTAAGATTTGTAGGAGAGTTTTTCTTTGTTATCTGAAATATTTCTGGATATTACAAGCTGGGATATGTTTTTGAATATTTGACTTGATTTTTTTTGTTTACTTTAAAGCAATATGTTTTATCGCGTAAAAGAAGCATAGGACATTTCTTTCCGAATCTTTATTGAAAATTAAATTACGGTCGAATCAAAATTTGATTCCATTTAATTCATTTGACATTAGATGATTTTAATGAATCTGTAAAATTATCTTGCTAATTCATGTTTTCTAAAATATTGGTTAAGGCTTTGGATTATATTTGTTTAAGAGTTAATGATCATGGGTCATTAATTGTAAACAAGTCAGAGAAAATTAAGAAAAATATATAAAGATAGGAAGTACTGTTTTTACTGTTTTTTAAGAAAAAAAGATAAATCTTATTTAAAAGAAAGGAAAATATTCTCATTATTACATCGATATAGAAAGAAGTGCTTTATAAAATCGGCCTTTCAAGACATATTTTCATCAGTAAATTAAAAAGCATATATTTTTTTTAATTTTTTGCTTTTAATTAATATTTAATTATTATCAATATTGAAATAAATATCAACGTTGAATCTTGAAATATTTTTCAAACAACTGGATGAAAGCGAAATGTAATAAAAACAATCGATAACTTCATAATTAAGTTTTGACTGTATTATAATGTTGTATTATGATCTTGAAAACACAAGTGTACAGGGTTTTTAAATGTTGGGTCATCAGGAAGGCAGTTAAAATTCGATTGCTAAATTCTATTTTAAAAATATGGTAGATGTCAGTAAAATAAAACTTTGTGAAAAGAATATGCCTATCAAAAATATGCTTTAATTATATGATATATGACTTATTTTGAAATCGCACAGATTCGTTCAGTAAAAAGCTAAGAAAGTTTTATTTTTTTAATTGAATACAATTGAGTTTTGTAATTTACAGGCGTTATGTTGATCTTTATTATAATACCTGTGCGTGTGTATAAAATGTAAACAGTTTTTTTCTTCTTTAAACTCCTTTACTCATGCAAAAAAAGTTAAGGGAAAAATAAATCTTTACGAAGAAAAAAATCACTAAATATTAAATCAAATCTAATGGTATACTTATATTCAAATTTCAAAAATTATTTGATGCATCTGATCAATAGCGCACAAGTGCAAAAATTATTTGCCAACTATTGGATTCATATTATCTGCATTTGATCCAAAAACTACAACAGCATGGTACAATCAAAGAAACTGCAAAAGTATTGGCTAAAAGGGCAAACAATTCGATCCTTACGATGATGAATTTTCTATAACCCAGTTTTCTAGGAATGGTGATACGCTGATCTTTACTATGACACCCGCGTGCGTGTGTGTAAAATGTAAAGATGTTTCCTCTTTAAACTCCTTTTATCATCGGCATCACAACATCGCAAAAAAGTTATATGGCAAATAGCCAAAGGCTTCGGCGAAACAAATGCTTTGAAGCGATCTCAAACGCTGTGTAATTCTTCAGCTTGTTTGAATACCGGGCTCTGGCATGAGCAAACTACTTGAACTGAGCTCTGAGCAAATGTTTTGGCTCTGTTCTAGATCTTTTAGAGTATGTTTCTGTTTGCTCGACATGAGACAAAGTAAAGCCTTTCTAATGGAGATAAATAGCGAATTTTGTCAAAATAGTTTGGCTTTGCAGCTGATTTGATTGCGCATTATTTCTTTTGTTTTGTTGCGTTTTGAAAAAAATGCATTATAATTTCGTAATGCTCAAACCATCAACGAGCGCGATTCATAAATAGAAGGGAGAAAGAAATGTATCATAGATGTATGAAGATATATTGCTGATATGAAAGTATGTGAAGCGAAAAACCTTATAAACAAATTCTGTCTTTTTAACATGTGCTGTTCATTTGATTTGTCCAAATAGTGGCATATCTTTCTTTAAATTAACTACATTCATGAAAACTGTTTATTTATGGATTTTAAAACTTATTATGACTCATTATTTTAATATAAATAGAAGTCATTGTGGTTATGTATATATGTTTGTTCATATGCATGCAGGCTCCAAATCTTATCCTAAACAATTGGACCGAATTAAATCAAATTTTTCACAGTTATTTTTTTTAAATAAGCGGACGGATATTGTCGACTTTTTAATGTACAAAAATAATTAAATGTTATATTAATTTTAAAAAAATCCGCCTTTTTAACCACTTTACCATTATTATTATTTTTAAAAAAATATGTTTATTTTAATAAGTCATTTACCAATGCTTTTATTGGATTTAAAGTAATTATTTAACCACACTTAAAACTAACCTCAAATCAGTTGCTCACAAGAAAACAGCATATTTTATAATCCAACATTTGTGAAGAAAATTTGCTGTACTGCAATAAAAAATATTAATAATTCCTGAAGAAAATCTGCCATCGAAGGTTTTGAAATATCGACTGCTTCAATTGATATTCTGATTGCTAATTAAAGGCGGAGAATAAAAAGATTTTTTTAATAATATTTTATACGAAAGTAATTTTTATGATAAAAATATTTTACGTGAAAGTATTTTAATCTCTAGCAACGCTGAACAGCATGTGATAAAGTTCTGCAAACTTTCTTTCTATTAAAACTGCAATTTAATTTATTTATTCACTTATATGTTTATTTATGGCAATAACTAAAGTATCTGAATTTGGTTGTTTACTTTATATAGTGGAGAAGTGAATTTTTAAAAAAATATATATAGTTTGATCAAAAAAAATTAATTAAATGTTTCTTATCAACAAGGTGAAACAAAATATATGCTATGCAAATTTCAAATTTTTGTATTCATATTTTGAAAAGATTCTTAGAAAGCAAAAGTGCTTCTAACCCAATATTCTGATTGAATTTTCACTCAAAAGAAGGATAGTTCTTGAAAAGAAGCTTTAATACGCTAGTTTGAAATATCTTTCAAGTAAAATCAGGCAATCTGCATAATTAACCAGTGAAAACATATAAAATTTTTCCGGATTTTTAAAGCTGGGAAATATTTTATTGGCATGTTTTTCAAAATTCTATTAAAATACTGTCAACTGTTTAAAATATCAAGTGAATATATGAAATCTCCAGAGTAATAATGGCAGAAAGTATTTTTTTAATAAAAAGGAATTCTTTTTTTTTTGTACTCTTGCGAAATACATTCTTGTGAATATTTCATATTTTTGAATTAATAGAGTCCCGGAAATTATTAGCGATTCTCTTGACCATAATATATTTAAATACAGATTCATTTTATTCAATTAAAAATCCATAATTCCTCGAAAATTTAAGTTGCTGAAACTTTAGATGTGATGAATATTTTTTGGGTATTTGTAAATCATATTATTCGATTCAATAGTAAAATCAACATTTGTATGTTTAACATTATTATATTTATAATATTACTATATACATTAATAATTCTCTATATTTCTTAAAATTTGCACATATTAAAGTCAATTTCAATTATTGCCAAATCATATAATGCTGAAAAGTAATGTATAGTGAAGAATAATACTTTTATTCTATATATATTCTATAATTGATTGATATATTTAGTGGTGTTTGGTGGCTCAAAAAGCATTCTTGACTTTGCTGCGCCAAACATATGGTATGGATTAAAATTTTCTTTCATAAACTTTTAGATCCAATCTTGTTAGTTGTCATGATTTATCAACTTTTATGATTTGAAGTAAAAAGCTGCAAGAAAATTTTATATAGAATTATTTTTAATTAAATCAAGTAGTAAAAGCCAATCAATTTTAGGAAAAATGTATTGTATAATATTAATTCCAACAAGTGAAGATTTAAAGTTTATACTTGACTTATAATCAAGAATTCTGATGACCCAGATTCCACATCTCCTAATCATTTCCTGAAATATTTCTTGAAACCACAAAATATTTCGTTCGCATTACGGACTCTTCCTTGAATTATAAAATCATTAAAGGCATTGAAGAATTGGTTCTAAATTAATGCATTTTCTAGATTTCGTATATAATCGTGAAATAAATTCTCGGAATATTCTTTAATTAATTATCATGCTCTAGCATTCAGTCTCTCATAAATTCTGAGAGCTTACGACCTTTGAATCAACATGCCTGAATTCAATGAGAAGTGGAATTTACTCTTCCTTTGGCTCTAATCTCACACATAAATTCTAGAATAAAGAATTTAAATATTCTTCGATAAATAATTGCATAGCTATCATCTGCAGTCTCAAATCCTGAGTAGGCCTTGTGAATATCCACATGGCATAAATAAATTTTCTATTGATAATTCATCTCTTATCAATAAAATGATTTCCTTGCACCGTCTTACAAACTTGGGAAAATTAATTGCATTTTAATTAACAAAAGCGAATGAATAAACTTTACTACAAAAACATTAAACATATTCTGCAGAACGAAGTAGAGTACACAATTCGATGGGAAGTTAGCGCTGTAGGATTGGTTATGTGTGTTGTTGTGAGAGTGCTGACACCAACTCGCGAAATATATCGCCTCATTATTCAAGAATCCGATTTACACCTTTTGTGTCTTCAAGAATCCATTGTTCTGTTTTCGGGATCATAAAACCGGACCCTCTGAAGTGGCGTCTGTGTGGCGTCGTTTTATTCGTACAGGATCCGAGACAACATACCCACTTGCCAATGAAAACGGCATTAAAAATGAGGGCATAAAATGCAGTGAAGCCGTAAAGCGGAGGTTGAATAGCACCACAATGCATTGGGGCTAGTTCGCGGTAATGCGTTATGTAAATAGTTATTGGTTTGAGAATTTTATCACTGAGTTTTAAATTGTTTGTTCCCACGAGCCTCCGAGTAAGTGACTTTGAGTAATGTGGATTTTATTTCAGCGTACTATCAACTGAGTTCCAAGAGGTGTTGAATGAGCTTTCTAGAGGCTGTGATTTAATATAAAGTATAAGCACGGGGGAAAGAGATGCTTGTCGAAAATGAAATTTAACTGGATTCCAGAAAAGTTTTTGAAGTGGAAAGAAAACTTGAAATTGCGATTGTTTCTCCAGGTAAAATGAAGTACATTTGATAGAGAGAAAGGAGACTTTGAAGTTTGTTTTCTTGGTTTTTGATAAAATCAAAACTTTATGAAGTTTTCTTTCTCTTTGTTTCGTTCGTTGTGATTAAAAAAAATATTTTTGGTATCTCAAGGCCTCAGGAATTTATCGAAATAATCTAAACTGCAGATACAAAATAAGTTTTGTATTTTAGAAGAAAATATTTTGCATTCTAGTACGAGACTTTCTAAAAAAATTAAGAGTTATTATATTTATTTTTAAATCCCCGGCAGTTAACTATAATGTTATTATCACGCTTATGTTTGATAGCATTTACTTTTAAAAATGCGTTTCATTTAAAAGTACTTATTTATTTAGTTAAATTTTATATCAATATAAATGTCAATTTAAATATTCTAAATACCGTTAATAAATTCTTTAGTTAATGTCAAATCAAAATAATTATCTAAATCCATCTCTCTCTCTCTCTATATATATATATATATATATTATGAAACAGCTTGAATTTTGAAATTAAAATATTCAACAAATAATTATTAAATAAATATTTTTCAATGGTAAAAAACTATTTGTAAGTTTTAAAATCTATTTTATTAAAGTTATCACTGATTAAAGAACATTCTTGCATAAAATTAGTAGTTTATGTACGTCCAGGGAAAAAATATGATGTGAAATAGTTAGCTAAAAAAGTAGCAAAACATTTAAAAATAATTTACTAGTAAAGAAAACATTTTTCTTATCTACTTATCAAAACTTATTCCATAAATGTTTTATTTGTGCAAAGAATTAATTAATTTGTTATTAATTATCACAAATAACTGTTAGAAAAATGTTTTATATTTATGTACGATACAAACAATCCTAGCCATTTTAATAAGAACTTTTCAAATACAAATGACAATTTAAGATTATATTTATTTCTATTTTGTTTATAAATCATGTGCAAAAGTCAATAAATGAAAAATTAAGATAAAATATTACTAATACCTTAAAATTTTAAAAATTTTCTTAACCTGACCCAAAGTTTCATTTTTTTTTCTTCTTTTCAAATTCAGTTATTGAAAATAATATGAATTTAATAACAACACATAAGTTTGCGTTTCCAGAATCTAAGTGGTATTTGCATATGAAAATATTTTACGCTATATAAATCCCATCCATTTATAGATATATGCTACTCTATTAAATGCCACCGAACACATTATTTTCAGCAAGCTTAGGCATTTTTATGTCATACATTATGTATGTAGCGTACTATCATCTACGATTGCATATGAGGTTACGTTGTCATACAGGGAAAACAAGGTACTAAGAAATAAAGAATGTCTGGGCGACAAACAACCACTGATGATGGCATCACTATTTCGTTGTTTACTACCTTCCTGCTGATTCCTATAGACAAAACTGATAAAATTAATTCGTAGTGACAAGTTATTTATGGATGCTATTGAAACATATGGTGCTTGGAATTAGTTATCTCTGGTTATTTCACCTGCTGTGTTATGATTGCGATGTAGTTTCGGCTTGTCAATAAAAGTGGGGAGAATATTATCTTTTCTTTATTTGGGACTAAGGTATATAGAAAGATGCATAATAAATAAGCTAGTCAAAATCGAGAAATGTCTTTTCTCCTCAAGGGAAATTGTGCTATATTTGATATTATCGTTATGGGTAATAGAAATTTGATTTTCTATTCCAGTTAGATAATGTCATTTTTAAAAGTAAATAAATATATTTTTTTCCAACTACATAGCAGTTTTCATATATAATGTCGTATTATAAGTGAGTACAATACTTTTTTATTATTTTTATTTTCATTAATTATGAAAAAGTTTTGAAAGAATTGAAAATATTTAAATGAAACACCCTAGAAATTAAATAAATTATTTTGATCTGTCTCTCTAGATGAAATGCAATTTCAAAAGAAATTGAGTTTTTAAAACATGATAATAATTTTTCAAATATGACATTTACTTCAATTGTTATTTGAGATTTACTGAAATATATTACAAAGACGCTCATAGCGTTCAAGTTACACCTATTTTACTGTCAATTTATTGAAAAAAATAATCAGTAACTCATTTTTAATTTCAAAATAAAAATGTTAAACAATTAAATATTTAATGCATGCCCAATTTTTATCATATCTATCATGATGAATATGCAAAAAAAAAAAAAATGCTCTTATTTTAAATGGAAAACTATTCGCAACTTTTCAGCATGAAAGTAAAGAAAAAACATAATATGGAAAAAAAGTCCATTTAAAATTGTCATTTATAAATATATGCATTTTTAATTGCAAATAAAATTTTAAACATCTGATACAATAAAGGAAAAACTTTTACATTTTTATGCAATGAATATGAGTCAATAATATAGAAATATGCGGTATTGCCATCATTTATTTGGGCTTGTTCTCTAATAAATTAATCTTTTTATTGATAATTCCTATTGTAAAATTATTAATTTATTCAATTTATGATTTTTATATAGAAAAGAGAACATTTTTAAACTATTATCGCATTAAAACTATACGTTAAAATGAATAGTCTTTTTAGTAAAATGCATTTTGACGAATATTCAAAGATTTCAAAATGATATTCAAATCAGAAGTCTGTATAATATTACACATCATTACCTTTCTTATTACATGTTTAAGATACAGGAAAATTTTAATTAATGAAAATAATTATTAATTCTTCCTTAAACATTTCTGGGCCAATGATTAAAATAATATTTCATAATTCCCTGAGGTATTTGATACATTTTCAATCAGTAATGAGTCTTTAGAAAAATCAGATAATCATTAAAAAAGTAATTAGTTAAAAGGTTGCAAAATTGTTATTTTGCTAATCTAAATTCAAAGTTTCTTGAGCAATTTCAAATTAATTCATATGAAGCAATCAATATTTTGAGGTTAAAATAACTAGTGAAATGTTTTACTCGTTGTAATTTTTCTTATTTCGACATTGTAAAAAGCCTGTCTATGTTTGACTAGTTAAATAGATAAAGAATCATTTTTCCCTTCTTATAATAGCACTTCTCTCAAATATATGCCTACCGTTTTATATGGTAATGAGCTAATCTGTGGTTCAATGAATCCCGCGCATATTTAAAACTTTTTTCTTTCGCAATTTAAAATAATCCTGTAATTATTCTTATTTAAAAAAATTCCTTGAATATTGAAAAAGTAAATGAAATATTATTTATATTGTTACAAATATATATAACACTATGTAGAGTACACGTTACGATTTCAAAAATATTAAGTATTTTGTAAATTAACAAATAAGCATGTTTCAATCCTTGAAATGAATAGCGGTATAAAGGTTTCATTATTCTTTGCAATTGTTCAATATAAGTGAATTCTTTTGCAGCTCTGACATTAAATAACAGCATTTTATAGATAATACCAGTTAATAACCCCGAAAATATAGAAATACAATTATTACATAAATTTGCTGTGTTATATAAGCTTTAATATATGATGAACAAAAAATATTGCATTTAATAATTAAATTAATATGCCTATGAGAATTTGCCAAAATAAGCATATTTTTAATCATTTTAACCATAACTAAATTATAAAGGGATAATACAGTAAAATTTTGAATAATAGCATCAATTCTTTGACGACATTATAGTTTGGAGGAAACTTTTTCATCTGTGTTTTTATGAGAAACTTTTTTCTAATAAACTTTAATATACCAATTTCAAAAAGCGATCAAGTTTAAATTGAAACACACCTATGAAAAAAATAATGTCAGTTACTCAAATAATGAAGGATATATATATATATATATATATATATATATATATTCTAAGCTCATGTATGGATATCACCTAGTAAATATCAGTGTTCTCCGTATAATTTACTTTTCCATGTGATCGAAATCAATTTAAAAATTTGTAGACATCTGATATTTCATTTTTGAAGCATGAATCTATCTATTTTAAAAATGAAAGAAATAGGTCGTTCATTATCAACAGGTTTAACTTAATTATTTTCATTCTTCTATATTTACTAGTATATATTCTTTTATGATCAGTCTATTAAAATTACACAACACTGAAAATAAACTTTCTCTTTTTATTCTAACTGTAATGCTTATTTTGTTACAAGCGTTGTAATATCACAGTAAAATCCCAGGAAGGTCTAATTGAAACATTTTTCCCGATAGCATTAAAAACAACAACAACAAAAAACCTCATTTTTGTCCTGCACTTCGTAGTTTTAAAAAAAAAAAAGTCATTTAAACATCCTACTTGAAAACAACATAAGAAACTTTATTTTTTTTATATGAGACGCTAATAATGTTTG
>JAPMOR010073310.1:157658-183288 GCA_026543865.1 Argiope aurantia
AAAAATTATTTCGCTTAGTATTCGCTTGATAGCTACTTCTTCAAAAGATTTACAAGCATAAAAAGAATAACAGAAATAACCTTTCTAATCTTCAAATACCTCAATTTGATATACAGTAATGACTCTAATTAAATAGCCTTAATAGTAACAACACATATAATGCGTTGGATTTCAATTATATTTCCTAGAAATATATTTTGTCAATAATAGTAATGCTTTGATAATTTAATTCAAAAGAAATATAAAACAAGTACTTCAAGGAAATTTCTCATTTTCGTGAAATGATGTAGTAAGTACCGAATAGCATGAACAATCTCTCACATTCGAATTTATTATAACTAGATTCTAAAGCAGAACTACTCTATTTTATTTCTCGTGGTCATCGCTGAGGATATTAGTATTAATTCTTATTTTATTTATTTATTGCATAATTTATCCAGCATTGCCTTAAACAAACAAATTTCGCATGATAAAAATTTTTAATTTGAAGGTTTCTCGAATCGAGAAATTGCTAAGAAACTTATTCGTATTCTTTAAATTATTAACAATCTTTTAAAAGATAACCATTAAAGAAAGAACTTTTAACCCCAAAAGGAAAATATTATTTTTTTCTCATTCTTCTGCATCCATTTAATTTGTCTCTACCAACCGAATAATTTCTAAAGAAAATGGGATTAGAACTTCAGTTTCTGCCGTTAGAAGGGTAATTAAGAAACGTAAATAATTCAAACTAGAACCCAAAATGAAACCGCCATTCTTTGCAAAAGAACATATGAATTGGGATTCTGAGATGAGAAACAATTTTCGCTGCTAAAAAAAGTTCAGCATGAATAAACGGGTTTTCCTTATTATTGCTAATATTTAAAGATGATAAAAAAGAGTTCTTTCATGCCACCATTCATGTCTCTGCTCTATCGTGCAATGATAAGCAATTATGATACTGGTTTCCCATTGCATCCCTTTAAATGGTAGAAATGTATGGCAAACTTATTTATCGATGTTAGGAAACATGCATCCAAAATTTAAAGCTTCAGTTCATCAAAATCTTTTTTTCAGAAGGATGAAGCGTCTATATATTCCATAAATATAATTAAGCAGTTGACTGCTCTTCAAATTTGTTAACTTTTTAAATGTCCTCCGCTTGGTGTCTGGAGTATATTTTCTCATGGGATTTCAAGTGATGAAAAACAATATTATAGTCGCGTTGATTTAATTCAATCTACACAGGTGTGCAAAATTTAAGCAACAGGTATGCTTTTTGCCATAACTTCACGAGAAATCATCTGAGAGACATGAAATTCAGAAATGAGGTACAGCATTTTGTTCTGAAAGAATGACGAAAGCATAGTTGCGCAGAAATGAACACAATGCATACAGTTTGGAATCAAACAAAAAAAGGCTTTATTGAACTAATAGTATCGTTACTCATGATTTTCTGTACAAGAGGAAGAACAGCAACTTAGTATGGGATATGCCCTCCCCTTACTGCAATGGTTGCTTCGCACCGTCTCCCCATACTCAGCACTAGATTGTCCAACAGTTCTTGAGGTAAGAGTGCCCATTCCTCAATCAGCATCTGTTTAAGTTGTCGGGTGTTCCCAGGAGGATGTAATCGTGCCGCAAGGCGTCTCCCCAAAGCATCCCACACATGTTCTATCGGATTTAAATCAGGGGAGCACGCCGGCCAATCCATTCGAGTGATATCTTCACTTTCCAGGAGCTCCTCAACAGCATAAGTCCTGTGTGGCCGTGCATTGTCATCCATAAAAACGAAGTCTGATCCAATGGCACCTCGGAACAGACGCACGTGAGGAAGGATCACCTCCTGACAATAGCGATCTCCAATTACAGAACCTCTGTCGAATACGTGGAGCTCAGTCCGCCCGTTCATCATAATGCCTCCCCAGACGACAACTCCAGGACCACCGAAACGGTCTCTTTCCGTGATGTTACTGGGATGAAACCGTGTCCCGACCTCTCTCCAAATCAACTGGCGTTGGGAATCGCTTGTGGCACTAAAACGACTCTCATCTGTAAAGAGGACACGACTCCATTGATGAGATGTCCAGTTTTTGTGCTCCCTGCACCACTCTAAACGGTGCCGCCGGTGGGAAACTGTCAAAGGGATGCAGCGTTCAGGACGGCGGGCGAATAGGCCACCTTTGTGAAGGCGTCTGGACACATTAAAACGCGACACTTGTGGCCCCGTTGCTGCACACAGTTGCTGAGCAATGGCGCTTGCTGACTGGTTTCGGGTTCTTTTCACCTTCAGGACGATATGTCGGTCATCCACTGCAGTTGTTTTCCTGGGGCGGCCACCACCAACCTTTCTCACAGCTGTACCTGTGGTTTGGAAGGCTTTCCAAGCGCGCGAAACGACACTTTTCTTGATTCCGAACTCTTCAGCTACACTGGTCACACTACGCCTGTCCTCCAGCTTTCCGATCATTCTTCCACGTGTGAAATCGTCCAGGTGATTTCTGCTAGCCATATTTCAAGAATTAACTCATGTGCACTTGCAGCGAATGTCTTTAATTGCGTCTCCGTCCTTCCTTTTATTGTAGTGTTGAGTTGCGCGCGCCTTCCGCACGTGTTTTGCGTACGCTCACGTCGCCTGTGACGTTTTGTTCCTGATATTTGCATACGCATGACCTTTCTCTTGAATTACGTGTTCATTGTACTGATCACAAGAACTCCTTTTCTACAATTTCATGGCTATCTGCTTAAAATTTGCATTGTTGCTTAAGTTTTGCACACCAGTGTATAAAAGCAACATGCAAGAAAAATACCTCTTAGATACTAAAGACTCTTTTATGATTTCTTAACAGACGCAACTTCTGATTTGATAAAGGTACAAAGTAAATATCAAATGTTCTCTTCAGACATATTTATGTAATTAACACTAAGGATATTCAAGTGCATTTTCACTTTGTTAGTCTTCCAATATTATAAATGATGCTATTATTGTTGTTTGATTTCGGATATATAATAATCAGAACGAGTAGAAAGGCTAATTACAGCGAAAATTAAGAACCAAAAAACTTGTTAATGAATTCTTAAAATTTTCATTTATAAGATTAGAAAATAAACAGCCTATTATAAACAAAAGAAGCAAAAAGAAGTTTGCATGATAAGAATTGACATTGGTTACATCCAGTATTATCAGCGATTGGGCTTTATCGACAGCTGTTTCTCATTATGGCATTCGGAAATTAATTAATCTCACTCCTCAATCTCCAAACAGAACACTGATCAGAAACAGCTCTCTATCGTAAGATTATTGAATATTTAACAAATGATTGGCTCAATCTGTATACGCCAATCTCTCGTATTATGGTGTATTTTTTTCCACGTTTTCATTCATTTTTAAGAAGCATTTAATTTTAATTCTTATGGTCAAAAGAAATACTACAGAATTTTGTCTAAAATAAGCATTCTTTCTTAAAAAATATAATTAAAAGAGGTCACTATTTCCTTGGTATATATATCTTCAATTTTAATTTTGAATTTAAAAAACTTTTACTCGGTTCTCCAAAGATTCTTATCAATCAACTAAATACTATACTTGATGATTCTACTGAAAGACAATTTTAGAATTCATAGTATATGTCTTTTTATTGCTTCTTGAGGATTAAAACTCTCTACACGGCAAAGGCAGCAACACACTTTGATTAGTAACAATCACATTAGCAAACTTGTCCTTAGACAACCCCTTCCCTTCTGTTTGCAAAAAAAGTGTGAAGCACTCAGTTTCTTCTATTTATTTCTGTAAGAATTGGCTTAATTAACACTAGATAATGAATAAATATCAATATATATATCCATGGCCACAATTATGCATTGAAATTCGATCAAGTTTTTCTCAAGTTATATATATATATACACGCAGTAGACTGTATGGCAAGCTCGTTGATAGAATAGTGATGGCATTTCTGTGTAATCCATTAAGTGTTATTTAAATATCTATTAACTTAATTACGTAAATTCCGAATTGCGTTAATCAATTTAGAGTAAATTATTTATCAAAATGTTAATACTGAGACTATTACCACAGTCATAACTCTGAGTGATTTATTCATTTTGATTGAATAGTTGTTTCAATAATTTTTAATGATAAATTTAATAATTTTTCAATAAATTATTAAAATGTATAAAATATTAGAATAATATTTTTAAGCAAGGCATTTCCGTCTCTGAATTTAAACTGAAGTAAAGTAATGTGTTTGTGTATAGAGAAAAGTGGTTCAACAAAATAATAGAATAACTAATAAAGTAGAATTCCTGCATCAATAATTATTTCCTGTTATTTCAGATTAAATTCATAAAAAATGAAATTGCAAATTTTTCTATACTTTTCTTTTAAATAAATTTGACAACCAAATCAAAGCCTATCCTTTTTCAGTCAACTCATTGCTTAAGCGTTTTTCATTATATACGACTATAAAAGAATTTATTACATGGGGAATTTCGGCTTCATTTGCCTTGTATGTTTATGAAAGTATTCGATACCTGGACATGATGTCATGTTAAATATATGCTTAAAGCTAATTAATTAAGTGCATACAAAAAAATCGATAGTTTTTTTTAAATTTATTTCTAAGAGCTAATTAAGACTTTTAAAGAATGTTTGAAAAGTATTCAGACATAGCTATACCGAAATTTTGTTGTTTTTATCAGTGATTTTAAGCCGAAAGAGGGCGCCTCTTGTTTTTTAGTAACCCCAACTAGAGCCAAAAGTACGATTTTGCTACTCACGCATCACATTCGCTTGCAAAGCCACTTTTTACATGGGGGCACATTCACGCATCTTACAGACAGAACAGATGAAGAATAACCATGCCCATACCCAGGACGCCCAGATGAAGAGAAAGATGCGCTACCCCTATGCCAGGACGCCGGTTACGCAGCTCTACTAACATTTTAGAAGAATATTTATCAATTAAATTCAATGTTTCATAATGTGTGTTTTCCAAAAATATTTCTTATGGTCAGGTGACCCACGTTTCATTTAAAGATTATAAGTTATCCTTAAATGTTAATAAGCAATTGTCTGCAAAAAATGCTTAACAAAGTTAATAAAAATATACACTACTTTGGTCTTATAATTCAAATGCTATGGAAAACATTATTAAGTTTTTCTGTATTTTTCAACAAAGCGAACAAATTGCAATGATGAAATAATCCCACTAAAACAGTTTTTTTTATTGTCTCTGGGCATTTTCTAAAGATTCGAAGAAAAAATAACTGAAATTTAAAATTAGAGAAATAATTTTCAAGCGAATGACAATTTTTAGCATCTTAATGCATTAAATATTCTTGATATCTGAAGAAAAGTCGTTTCTTAAGGGACAGACAACGCAGTTTCGAATTGTTGTTGTGATTTTCATGTAATTATTTTAGTAGTAATAAAATTTCAGTTCAAAAATTATGAATTGGAAAACAACTGTATATACTCAGAAGTATACAGACCTTTCTGGACAGTATTGACAATAGACTTAAATGATTTCCTGTCACACGATCCAAAAGGAATTTATTTTGATCCTTGGAATATATTATACAAGGATATTGGCTGTCTTTCATGTGCAGAAAGAGATTGAACTTCAAAATGAAAGCTTACACTGCCATCCGAAAGAAATTCAGGAAAATAATAACAGCATATCTAGAACGAATAGGGATTGAAAATATTTTTTTAAGAATCTCTAAAGAAAACGAACTTATTCGTATAGCTATATGATTGAATCAACCTTTGAGAGAATTGATTGAATCGAACTACTTTTGAAATATGAGATAGGAAAAACAAATCCTGCCTTCAGTATTTTCAGGTTTTTTCAATACAAACTTGATGCCATTTTTGGAACCTCTTTGACAGTTGTACAATGCGAAGGCATTTCGAAACTTTTTCATAGATGTTTTCGCAAACTGGTAAGAAAAGTACTAAAGATCTTGAAAATACACTTGTGATTGGAATCCTAGGACTCTATTGTTTTCGCTTATGCTCCCTTTAGATGTGGATTTCGCTTTCTTTAGCTTTAATAAAAGAGCATTGTTGTAATATCGTAAGAATTTTAAAAGATCAAAGGAATAATATTTCTTAATAAATTTTGAATAAAATAATGAATTCTTTGCATGCCGAAAATTTCAATGAATTCTTTTTGAAATGGGTTTTTGCAAGTTATTTTTTCTTTGGTTAATAAAATTCCATTTATTGAAATTATTTCAAATTCTTTCATTCTATTAGATCTGCGGACATTTTAAATCTCGTATAAAATGTGGATTCGGAAGTCAATTAATTTAAAGTTTTGATTAAGTTTTTTTTTAAAAAAAATTTCATTTCAAAATGGTTTTTATTGGTAATACGAAACTCATTGGCATTGGTAATTCATAATTCATTGGTAATCTCATTGGCATTAGAAAATTGTAACCCTTAATTTAAAGTAGGAATTTTTCCATTGCAAATACATTTTGTTCTGCGTCTATGAATTGCGCTATTTAATATTCAAATAAACAGGTTAATACATTTCTTTTTTTGCTTTATACATCAGATAGTTTATATTTTGATTGATAATATGTTCATGAAATTATTGTATTACGTTGTTTGTTATCAAAATAACAAGCGAAAATTTCTTACGGCTATTTATAATCTCAAAACAGATTTCAATCTTATCATGACATAATTTTGAAGCTAATCAAATTTTATTAAATTAACTATTCATGTTGATACTATTCATCCTGATTAAAATCTAGGCGCATTCCTTCCCTATCTGGGACTAAAATTATTAAATTATATTCTAGAAAAGTTTCATTCTTTTTGCATTTGAAAGTTGTCAGTAATTAAATATCTTCTGAATAACATGTCTTAATTTTTTCATAACTTGATTCAAAATAAAAAGGCTTACGAGAATTATGTCTTGGGTGAAACATTTTTGATTTCATTTCCTT
The DNA here is from genome assembly GCA_026543865.1 of Argiope aurantia. NCBI lineage: Eukaryota > Metazoa > Arthropoda > Arachnida > Araneae > Araneidae > Argiope > Argiope aurantia. The sequence goes on from JAPMOR010073310.1 coordinate 164,598, forward strand.
AGAAATGTTATTTTTGGAAGGAAAAAGAATGGGAAGAAAACGCTAAGAAGAAAGTGTAATTAGTAGTTTTGAGCAGAGGAAAAGTGGTATGAAAGAGAAACACACAATAATTTTTAAACTAAAAATTGAAAAAATGTGCATTTATTTATTAAACTTTGATTTGATTTCTTCCGTAGGCCAAAGTGTTTAGTTCATGTTTAACCTAAATAACTGGCATAATATCAACTTATCTTAAAGTAAATGTATCATTTTTCTAAAACAATTGGTTATTGCCGTGACTTTTCAAAAACTTTATTAATATCATACTCAGATAAGTGAATGTTCGAAGCATTCCTTGTAACTTAATACCAGTTCTCTTATATTTATAGAAATTAAACTTTTGTGATAATTCATTTTTGTCGGTGTACGAAAATATTTTATATTTGTCTTATACATTAATTTAGAAAAGCATTTGTCTAAACAGTAATGGAGTTAAAAGCGTCCGGATAAATTTAAATCAGTTGCTAGAATTGAAACCTCAGAAAAAAAGGAAATTACAGAATTTTTTCTGTATATTAACCTCAGATAATAATCATCTTGTAATTATCTCTAGAATTAATATACGGATACTTTCCGATTGTATTTCATGAAATATATGCTTTTTCTTAATATTTATTTTCTTCTTTTTAATAATAAAGTCCCAATTTTAAAAGAGTTATTCTATTTAATGTATTAATACAAAATATTTTTTTTGTAAGTTTTGTTAAAAAAATATTTATAATCTTTATGGCCTCATCAAAAATCTATCATTAAATCAAAATATGCTGTTTGATTTAAAAAAATGTGCACATTCAAATAAAAATCTAATACTTTCTCTGAATCTAAATTCTAAATATTTTTTATTTCGCAGGTATTATTTTAATTAATTTTATATTTTATTTATTTAATTTAATTTTATTTGTTATTTATTTTATTTTATTTGATTATTTATGAACATATTGTTCATTTGCCACTAATGGATAAAAATATACTGGCTATCATGATTAAAAAATTAGCCATAATTCGTATCGCCTAAATGAAAATCGATAATTAAATCTGAACCAGTTGATATAAAATATAACATCCTGCACGAACATGCAAAAATCCAAAGTATTCGTTGAATTTAAACTCCAAATCTCTCTCTCTCCCTCAGTTTGCATAATCAGAAGCACGTCACGTGTCTGGACTGTTCCTCCAAATATTTCAAATGCCACGTGCTGCTTGCTACAAGCAGGCAACTAACCTTTAAATGCATAAACTGTAGGTTGTGAAATTCGTATGATCTTATGTAGCGTTGAAGGGTGAATTCATATGATCTGGAGAACGTGCTTCAGAATTGCATTTCATTTCAGATGTTAAATGACAAAGAGGGGAGATCCATTAATTGCGTTAAAATTGAGACAGATTATTGTCACTGGTGATTTGAATTTTATGGTGAATTACAATGTATCTTCCCGTTATATTTGTGTATATATATTAAAATGGTTACAGACTTCAAAATATATACGAAATTTTAAATTTCTGGTTGGTTATTCGTTCGTCTGTCATTGTAAGAAAAGTATTCTTCTGTAGGAAACATAATTTTAATAGTTTATAATATCTTATATTAATTAAAATATATTAATAAAAATCTTACTATTATATTAATCTTATTATTATTATAATGTTGATAAAGAAATTATATTATATTCACCTAAAAAATCCTATAGAAAAATTTATTATTTATATCATTTTATATCTAACTTATTTGGGTCATCTAATATCTTTGATTGAAATGGGAATCTGACAATAGAAGGGACCTCAAATATAGGAAGGAGAAATGTACTGTATGGGAGTGGATTATTGGATAGAGTGGGGTTTTCTGCCCTCATTCGAGGTGGATTTATCAATGGTGATGAGATCTGTTACGTCATAATGGGGGATATGTATTAATCTCTGTAAGCGTTTTAATTTATATTACTTCGAACTTTAAGGTGGGTGGGGTAGAGAGGTAGTTCCTTCAAATGACAGAGCAATTTGAAGTCTCGAACTTTTTCTTCCTTTAAGTGTCAAAAATTAATTTGGAACGCGCATTTGATATGCAGCAAGTAAGACATAGATGACTCCATTAAAGCATAATACTGCTATCTAATTTTTTAAAGTAATAAAAATTGCAATTGTTCAGTATGCCTGTTTGTAATCTGTCAAAAATACTGCGAGAAAGCTTAAGAAATTAATTTTAAGGACTCCAGCTCAAAACTGTAATCATGTATAGAATTGCTAAAAACTTATTTTGTATGTAAAACCACTTTTTCATAAAACAAGATTTTTTAAGGAAATGCATTAGTTCATATACTTTTGAACTTCTAAGGTTTTCACATTACTTTTCACATTCAAGGTACACTACGAGACGAGGATGGGATGCTGCTCTATAAGCATATTATCATCATTAATGATGATGAGGGACATTAATAATTTCACATAGATATCAGAAATTTTCTTCTTGTGTGTACCTATGAATGAGAATATCATAACATACAGGGTTCGAATGAGTTAAATAAAGTGGATGGAACTCTTGTAATAAGGTTTATTTTGCATATTTCAAAGTCTATAAGAATCTATTGCCCATCCTATCTCTAATGACCTCATTATTAATATTTAACCATCCACCTAAAAGGATGGAAAGCGGTGGTTGTTGAAATAATTTATTTACAAAGAAACGTTAATAAACATTCAAATCAATTAAACAGCATCCTTTTAATACTTAGAATAAAAGTGGATAAAAAATAAAAATATATTTACAAACCAAAAAACCAAGTGAGGAGAAAAGAACATGATTCCTTAAAAGAAATTTCGAGCTTTAAAAATTTAAAAATGCATTCAACAACAAATATAATTTTTAGTTAGTTATCAAAATAACTAATATAGTTTCTGTAAACAAAATGACTCCGCGCTGTAGACGAAAGATCAGACTTCTAACAACTATACAAAAAAAAATCAATGCATTTAATACTAGAAAAAAGACGCATAGTTTTCAAATTTGAAAATCAAAGAAAATACGCTAACGAAATAATGCTTTATGTTGTTCTTCAATCAAATTATTTATTTTCCATAAAAGTGCAGCAGAGGACCGACATTTGCAGTAAAAAACAAAAAGTAATTCAATTCTGTTTTGCACAGCATTTTCTGATAAGAAATCTTTTAATTTTCTTTTATCTCTAAAGTGTTTGGAAAATGAATTAGCTTAAAAATTAAGAAAAAATATGTATTTTTTAAAAAAAATTCTCACACTCCAGTCTATAAATGTCGTACTTGCGTTCTTTTTCCTGACACAAATCGGGGATCTGCTATCCTGTCTTTCCATTTATTTTTATTAGGAAAGGAATAAACCAAGAATTAAATAAACGGAACAAAATATAATTAAGAAATAATTTTTTTAAGCTGCGAGATTTTTTGATACTTTTGAAGACTAAGTCTTAAAGTCGAAGATAAATTAATAAATGCTTTTGTTGTTTCACTCTGGCTTTATCTAATTAGCTTTTACGTATAGGAACATACTGTTATCAAGAATAAGAGATAATGAGAATTTAAATGATAAGACCTGTGAGACTGAGTATTATTCAAATATTCTCAGATTTCTTTATTAATAATATTGTTAGAGTCTTCTTTAAAGAGTTGAATAACCGATCTTCATGTCATTGAAAATTGTTAAAAATTATTATTAAAGTTTTCATTTTCTGTGGAATCTCTTTTTTTTTCAAAAATATTCTTATCTGAATGTTGGTGTGAACGTTTCATTGATTTACTTCATACAATAAAATAAAATATTATAATAATAAATATACTTCATATTATAAAATAAAAAATATACTTATAAATAAGAAGAAAGCACAATAGTGAATTTTCTTTGTGAAAGCCCAACAGTGAAATCATATCTTTAAAAAATGCACACAAAAGAGAAGTCGTTTAAATTTTTAAAAGCAATGAGTTCTGCATTTAAAATCTAATAGAAGAAGGTTTTTTATTATAATCTTATTATTCCTGTAAAAATTAGAATGATTTTAAATTATTTTTCCACTTTTTTTCTTTATTTATAATTTATCATGAATATTGCGGACTTTTGTGGTAATTTTTTTCCGATTTCACAACTAGATGGCGTTACTCGTATGGATAGAAAATTAAATGAAATTGATCGATTAACTGGTAATTAAATTTTGAAAATATTAATATAATTTACTGTAATTTAAAATACATAAATAAACTAAATTACAAAATTCTAGAACATCAGAAAGAAGGGTAAGATCGTATTGTAAAATCTTATCTGAAAGTTTCCTTTTAAATTAGGAGGAAATTACCTTAGTTTGAGGGCAAAAATGAATTACAAAATTCCATTTTTTCAAACATGAAACAAGTTAAATCAAATATATATTTATGAAAATGTTACCATCGCACTACTTAAAATTTCCCAATACTAAGAATTTATTAAGAAAGCTCTCTCTTCCGATCCTAGCGGAACTTTTATCGTTTGCTGTCACTTGGGACAACTGATATACATGTCATCGATTAGGAATTCTCTCTCCCGATGAAACGAATCGTCCTTTACTATAATCCCTTGACTGATTACTATGATTCTCTGGTTGTTTTACTCCCATGGAGATTGACAGATTGAATACTAATGAATACCAAGAAAAACGGGTCGATTTATCTTTGAAATTTCAGAAAATGACATAAAACACTTCTCTTCTTTTCGCTGCAATATCTATCATGATAAGGATATTTGATGTTACATCTACTCCATATCTCAAAAAATAAAATTCAGATTCTAAGTAGTTTTACAACCAAAACAAATGAAATCCATTGTCACTTTAAACTCACAACATCATTTGGCTGTCTAAGGATAAAGAGAATAAATATGTCAAATTAAAAAAAAAATTAAACATTAATAAAATTCTACAAAGTACTTTTGTTATTTTTACTTGTTAAAACATAGAAATTCAATAAAAGTTTTCAAAAAGTGGAGTATTATATATTTTTGGGATATACCAAAGCAGAGATGAATAAGATTTTTGAATTGCATTTTAATTCATAAAAATTTTAACTTCCCTGCAGCAAACAGATAAAATTTATGAATTATGAAAAAGGGTGAAAATAGTATGATAAAATATTTTTACAGATAATGAATCCTTAAATTAGAATATTAAATGACGTTATTCTCGTTAAAAATCAAATCAAACTTTTCACCTTTAATAAAAGTGATATTCGATTACTTCCATAGCAAACAGTTTCATCAATACATTCGCATATCTCTATGACATCGGAAGCAAGGCAGGATAATAAATTTCCTTTTTTCAATTATTTTCGGTTAGGAGATAGCGCAATCACATAAATAGGTCAAAAGACTCATCCATTAAAAAATTTTTGTCCAAAACTGGACCAAAAAAGGGCTTAAACTTTTCTGACTATGTCGTAATCCAAATTTCATCCATCCAGCTCCTTGCGCGTGTGTACTTGCTTATGAATGGCCAGATAAAATTTTATTCAGACATATTTTGTCCAAAATTCGAGAGATACCATTTTTGAGCTCCAAATATATTTATTTTAGACTCGGGGGAATTTTGAAATTTAGAGATTTATAAAACATTAGAGACTGAATTTTTCAGACTAGCAAAATTTTAAAAGCTTACAAATATTTACACATTTAAACCTACACATACAATTATAAGAAGAATAAAAACAATGATTTAATATACAGGAATCGAATTTTGTAAACATAAAGAGAATTTATAGGACGATGCTTGGTTTCTCAATATATTCATCAAAGATTAATAATAATTAGCTTTTTTTTACTCTTAATACCATTAAATATCCAACAAATTATGAAAAAAATATCTGATGCTATTATGTTTGAACATTCAACCAATACTTAATTTATTGCTACTATAAGATTTCCCAATATTAACTAGTAATTCACTAGTTAGTAAAAACATATGCTAACTAGAACATAAATAAATACATAGAACTTCGAAATGGTTTCAAATTTTAAAATATATCTAATTAAACTTTTCTTTAAGTTAACTGTTTCTGAAGATTAAATGCTTTACTAAAAGTCTAATTAACTGCTTTAAAAATGTATCTGCATGCTAGTTAAGTACTAGTTAAGTTCTTATACATTTATATAGAAAACTACTTCCATGAATATATTTGAACCGAACTTGTTTATTACTTAATCATGTTGAAATATTATAAACATATATACGTATTTTCAAGAATCTTGAAACAAAAAGTTTGCTTTATTCTCTTTATTCTTTTTAAATGCTTCACGTCAATACTTTTAGAATGGATGTTGATCGATGTCAAAAAATTTAGGCAAATGTTTACAAAGGGTTTGAAATATAAATGAGAAAAAATTAAGATAACTTATAGAAACAAATTATTTACGTAAATCAAAGATATACCTTTTACTTATAGATTGCTAAAAATTCCAAAGAAAATTAGAAATAAAATTTTATATATGCTCGTAAATTTTTTTTTTGTTGAAATTATTTTTTTTTATTTGTATTCGTGTTTTCATAAAATTAATTAATTTTTAAATTATAATTCATATAATTTTTATTTTTATTATTTAAATTTTAATTTTCTACAAAGAAACAATTATAAATCTATTCGCACTAGAATAAAAATATGCATTTCATCTGTTTTATTTATATCGGCGTATAACAAGATTCGTCTCAAGATCAAGAAATATCTACATTTCATTTAAATCTTTGTGCCTGACAAAAAATGAATGTTGTATAACGAATAATTGTTTGTAGAAATATAAATATGATTCTTTTGTTTTGCATATTATTTTCACTTCGATAATAAATATAGTACAGATTAATTTAAATGATATTATGGTGAGTTTAGTGATTTCAACGAATTCTTTGTTAACTTTTACACTTTTGCGTAAATACTAAATAATTAAATAAATATTTTTATATGTAAATAATCATATTAAAAATTAATTATTGAATTTGATCAAATAAAATAAAAATTGTTAAACCTTAAACTTTTTATTCGTTGATATACTCTAATGAATATAATTTATTTTTAAATGATTTTTTATATAAAAAATGGATATATTTAAAATTAATCATTTTTTAAAGTTTCATAGATTATATAAATATAAATGATTCATAATAAAAGTGAATCAAAAATTCTTCCAAAATGTGTTATCACACTATCGAATTGATTGTTTTAATGTGTATACACTAATATATTTTCATATTGCAATGACACGATGAAAGTTTTGAAATAGCAATTTGAATCCCCCCAAAATTTTGATACTGATGCAAAAAGCAGATCCTTAAATTTATGAACTTATTCTCACAGAATTATTTTATTATAAAAATATTGGCTTATTATTTATTGATTAGCAAAAGATTATAGATTTTTTAAATACAAAACTAATTTGTTACTTCAAAAATTATAGAAACAGATATTTAAGTCAAAAATAATTGATAAATTTAATAGCCAAACTTTCTTGAGCAGAATTTTATATCTTCATGATTGTCATATTATCAAATTTTGTATCTAATCTGCTGGTATAAAGAAATCCATTTAAGTCTCTTTAACAAGTTGAGAATAAAGAATCAGATATCACCGATTTGCCATTTTTTTTCTTTGACCCAGTAAAGAAAAGAAATTGAAAAAGAGCGAAAACCTTAGGAAAAAAGAATATTTTTTGAAAAAATTATAAAATTTCATGTACTTGATAGCAAAAATTTTACTGCATACTGAATTAAACCATGGTATGTGCATGATACATTTTATAAATAACTTTCGACTAAAAGAAGCAGAATGAGTTTTATAAAAATGTAGCCAAACCATCCGATATTTCAAAGTGTTAGTTTATTTATGCATTATATAATTTTAATTCAATAGACTGCAAAGATGATTTAAAATATTTACAAAATATTTTCTGAAATACGACTCGGATCCACTTAAAGAATTTAATTTTTCTGGACTTCCCAAAATTATTTCAAAATTTCATAAATCTCGTTAATTTCACTAATCAAATCCCTTATTATAGCGTTAGATAAATTAATTCAAAATCGAAATTAAGTATCTAACAAATAAAAAAAAAATCGATATAAATGAAATAGCATGACAAAGTGGAAGAGGATTGGATAAATTCAATATGCTTCAATTTGTCTCATCCGTTGAATTATAATCCATCAAACTTCTACATTGAGGTTTGTTAACATTGACAGAGGATAATGCGCTACGAGAAAATTTGATGCAAGGATAATATGACGCAGAACAATTTGATGCACCGTTGAGCTGGCAGTAGAAGTTTAATACATGCACACGTTTGACGAGGGTCATGGCGTCACTAGGGGAAGACCAAACTATTTGATACACAATTTATTACGAGTCCATAATATAGGCACGTCCTGAGCTGCTCCGTGCCCAGAAATTTACAGACGTGTAATTAACATTGTTACGTCACTTTCATCTGTTAAAATTGCCCAGCTCTATGTAATGTACTCAGATTTCGACGGGATGCAATTCTAGAACAAAGTATCGATTGTTAGATCAAAGTGGGATCCTCAGAGAAGCATTTTATTTCCCAAATTTTAGAGGTGCATTTACTTTAATTACTGTTAAAAATTATATGGATAGGGAGAGACTCGTTCATTTAAAACCAAAAGAGTTATCGAAACTTAGTGAAAACAATTATATCATTTCAACGGCGCTCAAAGATTTTTAATTTTTAGCGGATTATCCATCAATCCAACTTGTTTCATTTCTACAATAATTTTTAATTTTTTAATAATAATTTAATAATTTTAATAGCTCTCTTTTTTTTAATAATTATAAACATTTCAGTTTTATGATACATTTTATTCACCGATTTTAAAGACTTTTTTTATACATAAAATAAAATTTATTCGTTAATTTTTACCAACATTCTGATTTTAAGTTTAATTCTTTCTTTCCATTTATTCAGGCTCTTTCAACCCTCCAGTTCAGTATACCACGACCATTCATGGGCCATTTTCTTATACGCAGAATATTTTTCATGCATTAATGCTTACACATAATTTTATCTTAAATCAAGGTCATTTTTTTTCTTTTCATTATTTTAAGCTCTTTTAGGTAATCGCTTTGGAACCAGATGGTTTGAGGTTCGATACCCGATTTCACTTAAAAACCATCGTATAAGCTGGTCAGGTGCACGTTAAATGCGTAGAGGTCAAACATCTTCCCACTGGTCTGTAACAATTTGGAGAAGGGGCACAATTTCAGGTTTCACCCTCGTCATCTGACCCAGTAGGAGGTCCATCCTCAAATAGCCTTTAATGTTGCTTTAAAACAGGAAGTTAATATAACTAAAATAAATCTCTTTCAACCCTCCAGTAGAGTATACCACAATTTTCAAAGGACATTTTCTTATACAAAGAATATATTTCATTCATTGATATTTACCCATAATTCTATCTTAACTCAAGGTTTAATTTTTTTTTTTTTCTTTTCATTATTTAAGTCTCTTTCGATAATTATTTTTCCGAGTGACTTCTTATGCGGGTTACATACTATCAAATCATATCTATGCAAATATTATTTATTATTTTAAAATAAATGATAGCACGCTGTTTAAATTAATAGTAAATAAATTTGGAAGACATTTCATAACCCCTTGATTGAAATATCTAAGATATTATCATCATAGATATTTCATGTCTATTCTGTAGGCGGAAACATCTCAATATCTTTAACAGGTCGAAAATAATTTTTAAAGATAATTCCGAAATATTTTTTTCACTTTCATTCAAAACATTCAGAGAAAAAAAAAAAGGAAATTGAGGATAGGGAGATGGTTAGATTTTTTTTAAATAAAAAGTCTCAAGATTAATTGCAAAGATTTAACTACATGCGGAAGTAATGAATGCTAGGTTTTTGATATGTTTTATACATTATTTTCAGCTAAAGAAAAGGAAACTAATATCATAAAAATTAAGTATATTAATTTGATACATTATAATCATTAGTTTATTTACGCAGTAATTAATTTTAATCAAACAGAACATTTTCAAAACAACACAAAATATTTAAAATATGGCTCGCTACCGTTTAGAGGACTGAATTAATATTCTGTCACAGTTAAAATTGAAAATATATTTTCTTAAAATATTATCATACAATATCATAAATAAAATAAGTTTTGATACAAGACTATACAAAATATGTCAGGCGTTAATCATATAAAGTAAAAACCAAAATTATATCTTAAGTAGCCCCGTATAATATATTAAATTATAGATGGAATATATTGTATTACTAAGATATTGATATTTTATTGTTTATTTAACGTAATGTTTAATTTAAATAATGCATTATAACAGCAAAATGCATATTGCTTTTTCTAACATTATTTTAATACCTTCAACCCTTTCACACATCGCATACATATCGGTAATTAATATTAATTTAATACATGACAGAATTTTAAAATAGTTTTGCAGTATATTAGATATTATCTACGTCTAAAAAGAGATACCACTTGAAAGTAATAAAAACATGATAGCTATGTAAAATAAGCGATTATTATTGAGAATAATTAAATCTAAGTACGCTTTAGGGAATTCCGCTTAAAGTTATTATTTTCAATTCAATTACACTAATATAAGTGCAATTTAGTTACAAAATAATTCAGATTTCAAAGAACGTCTGCTTCTGATAATTAGCATTTCCTTAAAGAATAAACATTTGAACGACTCTAAATTTTATTTTAGTGAAAATAGATATTTTCTGATGAAACTAAGGGAATTCTCAAAAAAATATTTGTTATCTAAGCAAACATGATATTTAGACAACCTATTCGTTCAATCAAGAATACACGTTTTTAAAAAAAATTAAAGATTTGAATTTTTTAATGCCGGAAAATTTCTAAACTGTCTTATAAATAATTCCTCGCATTAAAAGATAAGTATTTTTTCATGAATATAAAAAGGATCTATAAATCTGGAATATATAACTATCATTTTGGCAATAAATACATACCCGGTTTTTTTTTTCTGTGTGTGCTGAAAATTCTAATAATTCTAATATCCAGCTGCACCATTATATGAAATTTCTCCTGAATTGTTACAATACTCAATATTTCGGGGGAAGCTACACAGATTAAACTTTCTTTTTATTTGTATGCAGAAAAATAATGCATTTCAAAATCTCCAAGAGTCACGAATACAGTAAATGATTTCGTTCAATTTTTGTTTTTAAATCTTTCGAAGAATTTTATCACCTAAATAAGATTTTCAGCTCAAATTTGTAATATTTGAACATTTTAGGGCGTCAGAATTGTACTTTTTTTATAATTTACTTCAATAGTAAACTAAAAAAAGCATGATATAAGCTCTGTATACTCATTTTCCCTATATACGTCGTTCCCTCGTGCAAGAAATCGAAACTTTTCTGGCAACATGAATAATTTGAACGTTTTTGTTTCTTTCATTTCTAAGCTTAATTCACTAAAATTTAAAACATTTCATAAATTAAATTAACAAGTTACATATCATTATTCAAATGCACTCAACGGTTCAGAAAATCATTATTATTATTTTTTTTTAAATTTTCAATAAGGCTAAAAATTACAAATTCCTTAAGCTTTTAAAATAATTTTTCTTTTAATCATTAATTTATAGAATTTAAGAAATAAATAAGTCTCAACATAAATTTTCAGTTTCAGATTTTAAGGTTATGTTGCATCCATATTTGATGGCAAGATATTTTTTGAAAATATAATGCATTCTTAGTGGTAAAATTCCGTAAAAATTATAAACATAAATTGAAACCAGAAAAGATTCCAATTGTTCCTATGCATGGTTCTTTTTTTTAATTTTTTATTACGACTCTACTAAATGAAACCATCATGCCTTTCCAACTGTCACCCTCATCATCTGACCATGATTCAAAATTAGAAAGTCTGCCCCGGGGATTGCATCAAAAAGGGCCGTTAATATTACCAAACTGAAGCGGTATTATTTATCCCTTACACATGGCATGAAATATTTGCAGTTTTTTTTATACATACATTAAAATATCGAAGCATTATATTATTATTAAAATAACTAACTTAGGCATTTCAATAATAAAAAAAGTTTCTGAACATTAATCCCTACTTAATATGACATATACCAAAGTTTCATACATATTTCAATAAATATTACTGGAGCAATATATAATAGATATAAAAGTTTAAAACTTTAAATTTGAACTAATTCAAATGGGGAGTCAGATTATCTGTATTGTTCGAATTGTTAATTTCCGTAGTTTTAAATCCATGCTCGTAAAGTATACTATAATTGCTCAAAGCATATGAAATAGACATTTAAGCAATTTAATGTCAATAACTTGAAATTTGATTTAAATGATTGATTATTTTGATATCAATAGCTCTGTTTGTAACTGATCTAAATAGAAATAATGTTTTTGGTGCCACCACAAAACAAAACTACAAACGTGAGATTCGGTGAGTTTTGATGTAATTGAACGTTATAACTTCACCCTTACCATTTATTTACTAGAACTCCAATAAGATGTGCTTTCTTTGCACATCATGTAGTTGTCGTTTTATATTTTTCAGAAAAGAAGAGGAAAACTTAATTTGCATGAATTTGTAATAAACTTCTTTAAAAATGTATTTATATTAATAATTCATATGGTAGTAAAACCTGAAATTGTAAGTATGTATCCTAATAGTCATGATTGCACACACAGCTTTAAAGGTACAAATGCGTATAAGGTCTAAAAATAAATGAAAATAAAAGCAAACCAAGAACATTACTATGCTCAAACATTAATTGATTCGAGTTCTGTCAGCATATATTACACAATTTTATACATTAGTGGGACACTTCCCGTTCAGCAAAAAAAAAAAAAAAAAAAAAAAAAAAAATCGTTAATTTTCATCATCATAATTTCCGAACTCCGCTTCAAAATTCCTTCATTAAATAAGTTTCCCTTCAGCAAGTCTAGGGAAACTTTATCTTGTCTTAACTATCGTAAATGAATACTAATGATTGAAATTTCATAAACTTCGCAATTAGCATAACTTAATATCTTACGTTTAATTTGGTGCGTTTGAAGCTGTTTCGAATTAAAGATTTGAAAATTTTTAATATATTTTTTAATAGTTCCAAAACGCTATGAAATTTACTAATACTAGTTACATAAAATCAACCTTTTAATTTTTGTTTACACCAATATACATATAAAACAATCAGCTAATAAATGCTTATGCTTAATTTAAATAGATAAAAAATGTTTCAATGCCTCTTAAACAGGATGTTCGAAAATTGTGGAATAAATTTCTCTTTCCTTAAGTATTACACCTAGTCTACTTCCTATTACCAAGTGTCGTAGGGCCACGGTGGCCTGTGGGTAAGATCTAGGCTTCGGAACCGGTGAGTTTCAGGCTCGAGATCCGATTGCACCCAAGAACCATCATGTAAACGTGCCTGGTGTGCGTTAAATCCGTTGGGCCTAAACGTTCTGCCACTGGTGTGGAAGTTTAGAGAAGCGGGTGCAAGCTAATATCATCCTCGTCATCTGACCGTGGTTCGAAACTACCAGTTCATCCCTTAATAGTTCAAGTGTTGCTTTAAAAACGGGATGTTAGTATAACTGAACTGAACTGCAAAGTGTCATAAAATAAAATGGTCATTCAACAATAATAGTTTGGTTTTCTGTAGAGGTTAATATATATATATATATATATGCAAACTCCAATAACGTATAATTTCTATTCAATAAACTGTTTCCTTAATATACAATACACAAACAGTCCTTCACGCTTTTATCTATAAGATTTGCAAATATAATTTTGTTTTTAAATTTAGAAGGGACTATCACAAATTAAGATGGACACGTTTATTTTAAACATGCACCTTCATTCAATGGTGAAAAATAATCATATGCAAATATTTGTCAATTAGTGCATATTTAACTTTATTATGTATTATGCTTTTATACGTATTGTATTTAAGTAGATTCTATAAATATTAAAAGAAATATAAAATTTTGATAAGTAAATTTTAACTGCCCATGCGCGAAATTTAGCATATTTTCCCTTTCATAAATTTCAACTAGATATATAGAAAATTATGTATAAGCATTACAGTTAGATATCATAAAATCTAAAAAAGATATTTCCAGTATAGCGGGTTGAATTTCAATTGCTCTTTAAGAGAAGCTAAAAGACAAGATTTTCAACAAACTGATATTCTTTAAATGTTTATCTTCGAATAGCTATATTGAATTCCTTTAAAAGATAGGAATATACTAGTCCCTTTTCCAAACTTATAAATTAAGTGCGTTACGAAAATTTTACTACATTTGGCATATTTGGCACAAAAAATTTGCTTTACTAATCATTATAATTCATATAAATATTATATTTCTATATTATATACAATTTGATTTGCAGTAAAATTAAAAGCCTTTGAATGCCTTTAATGCTTTGTTTGTGGAATTTAAAAGGCAATTAATCCGACTTTTAAAGTGAGTTAATACCAAAAAAAAATGTGTAAATCCAGAAGAGTCAGTGTACCACTGAAGGTAAAAAGTTTATAACTTTACCAAACTGTAATAAATTTTCAAATGGTGTCTAAAATTTGTTATAATCATTTGAAATTATCTATTTAAACTTGTATAATTATCTTGCTAGTGTAATCACCTTTTCTATTGTATATTATTTTAAAATTACCCTACTTTCAAAAGTTTTTCTTAAAGCGTAAAACAAATAAAAATTTATTATGAATTGCCATGATTTTTCTTCTTTCATAGGCGAAATTTGTTTTATGCAATTTTCCCAACATTGTTTTTATTTATTAATACGATCTAATAATAGTTAATTAAGTTTCAATTTCAAGAATAATCTTATTAATATCCTTACAAGTGTAACGATAACTCATTCGAGTTTGACTAAAACTTTTAAAAATAGTAGCGTTTATTTTGAAATTAATGGTTTCCTTTTCTCGGAAAAAATCCGAATTTATGGATAACATTTAATTACCTTTTCATTTTCTTGATAATTATATAAATCTTTATTCATAAAATCTTTATTACATGCATGAAGAGTACAATAAAAAAGATATTCATTTTATTAATATGAAATATTGAAATCTTGCCTAAAAATTCTTTGTAATTTCTTAATCAGAATGAATTCCTCAAAACACGCAGTAGTTTAATATAAAGTTTCCTAGAAGTTTCAAGAATTGCGCTTATCAGAATTTCAGAATTGCGCTTATCTCTTTTCAGAATTGAGCTTATCTCATTTCAGCTAAAAAATTTTAGCATCCTATGATTGCTCTAAATTCTGCTCTCAAATCAAGACTAGAGAGTTTTCACAGTTATATTCAAAGATACTATATGTTATAAAATCATTTCCTAAAAAGTACAATCACATTCTTTTTTATGAGTTAGAATATATCATAATCATGCTTCAATAATGATAGAAAAATGAAATAAAAAATAGATGAATTCAAATTTTTGTTATTGAACCTCAGATAAAATAATCACCTTTTTTGAAAAGACAGTAATGTATATAAAATGGAAAAACATACATTTATTATGCTGAGAACATAGCTTAATTTAGAAAATTATTCTAAATAAGAATGATTAAAATTGTAGGAATTGAATCAACATTTTTACATTGAATTGAATCAACATTAGACATTTAAAATTTAGAGTGAACGAATAAAAAAAAAAACATTTTTATATATATATATTTTTTCCAAAGAATTGCTGAGAAATAGAACTTATGAGAGAAACCTATTTGTATAGAATTAAAAACAAATTTGAATTTTGAATTATTAATGGGCAAAATGATCTGGAGTTTTTAGACCCGTTCATTAGTTTGGTGTTAATATCATAATAATTTTGCATAAAGAATATATTTTAAAAAAATATAACAGAATGAAGTAATGCTGAACTTCATAAATCATCATTATTACAAGGTGTCTATTCATCAAATATTTTAGTAGATCTGAAATTTTATTAAATAATTTTTAACAAATTGAAATGAATTAGAAAAAAAAGAAAGAATTGAGATAATACGTGTGCAGTTTTGTAATGAATTTTAAGATACAATCCTCAATAATTTTTTGTTTACATAAGGTTAAGATACAAATTTTACATTTCCAACCATAATAGAAAGAAGCTATTACTACTGTAAATCATTCCAACCCCAATCTAAATTTTATTATTTAAAATTGATTTTTGTCTTATATTTAAATATATACATATTTTATTCTTCAACTAAAATTTCGTTTCCTATATAATGTAACCAATTGCTCCCTTATCATTTTATCAGAGTGAATCATCAAACTGTTTTATCAATCTCATAATAGTTACACTAATTTTAAAAAAATCAATTATCGTCCATGAATCGCTAAATTAAAACTAGTAAGAAGAATGAAAAAAAAAACTTACTTCTTTGTGGCGCATATATGTTGAGATACAAGCAATCTTCACTTTGGTTCGTCAGATGGGGAAGCAGTCTCTTGAGTAACTCCAGCCTGCCGGCTGGCATTTTCTTTAATGCTTCAGTTTCATTTTTTATGTTCGGCAACTTCTGGGGGCATACTGGACCGTAATGGTCAACAGTCTTAATTCCTTTCCAATGAGCCGGTGTCACTGGTGGCATAAATCGTAAAGCCGAAACCGGTGGGCTAGCGTATGGCACACCCAGGTATACTTCGATGGCCTGTAAATGCTTATTGGGCAACGTTGTGATAAAGCCTCTCAGCTCACCATACTTTGTCGTAATTATCCTAGTTTTGGGTTTACCGGCAGAAACCAAGTGGTCTCCGATTATCCTGGCTTTTTTTTGTCCATTGCCGGTTTCAGCGCGAGAAATTCCATACAACACTGGAAGAAGTACAACTCCCAATAAGTAAAAGAATCTCAAACCGCGTAAAAGCGCCAACAACTTCATGGTTTCCAATATCTTATTTAAAATTTATCCGCAAAGATGACACTCACAATTTTCCAGACGAATTTTATCAAATCAAGAACCGAATTTAGTTTTAAAGTCCTTCTCTGAAGAGCGAAACTCAGTTTATTGTTTAGCGCGCTGAAGTTTCCGCAAAAGTTCAGTCAGTTTCAGCACGCAGAAACTTTGAAGTGGACGAGAGAAGTTTTCACCAACTTCTCAAATCCTACACACTTGTAAGAGTTAGGATCTTTGGAAAAGATCGAGTGCAAGTCCTAAAGAACCCGCTGAGTAGAAAATGTTCGATTTACTTTACTGGATGTGTTTCACATGGTGAACCAAAACTGCGATATGACACAAAGAAAAGAAAGGGATGCGCACGGAGCAATCTGAATCGTTTGCTGTCGGCTCGCACCAAGGAACTCGTAAGCAACTACTAAGCAGTGGGATCGGATGAGATAGAACAGTGAGCGCCCTCAGGTGACTGAGAGCATGCGCACCCATGCCGGCCACTGGCTCGTCCATTCAAAAGCGACCGGCCACTTTCTAGGGGCCTCTAAATATAGAAAATCTTTGATAGAATGAATGTCATTTTTATACCAGCACCAGAACCAACTAAATTAATTATTCTTTAATTCTTCACAAACGCTTGTTCAGAGCTTCTAAAAAGTGAAGAAAATATATATTTGTCGGTCTCTACAAAAGTTAATAAATACGTTACTGTGTAGTGTGGGACAACTGCACTAAAATTAAGCTCATAAATTTTCAGTGTAATTATGGTTTCAAGCTGTGGAATATCAATTCGGGGTTTTAATTTGTGATGCAGAAACATTAGTGCGATTCGTTTATCCTTTTATTTTTGATATATAATGATTCACGATCAGGTGACGATAATACGTTATTCATCAGTTAAGTTGTCATTTAGAAATAAAGAAAACTCTAAGGATGTTTAGTGCACGTACTTAAAACATGTGCTTTATATGACTACTTAAAGCAACAAAATTATTATTTTATTTCAAAAACTGTTATTGTAAAAAATGAATGTAATTCCAAGGTACTTTGTTCTTGTGAACCAAATATTCATTAGTTAAAAAAAAACGATTTCTATAGGTTGAAAATATTGAATACTTTTCATGATTCTATTCAACGACAGGTTAACGTGTTTTAATGTTCAATGCAGTACTTAATATTTTTTTTTTAAATTCACAATTATAGAAATTTAGTCAGAAAAAAAAACTTTAACGAAATATATCACATTTATTAAGAATCGTATTTTCTATCGATTTTAAATTTCATATTTAGGCATAGGTTGACAAGCGCACGCAAATGAAATATGTTTGATAATAAATGAACATGTTTGATAACAAGGAAAAACAAGGAGTTTTCATTTTCTAAAATAATCTGAAACAAGTATTTCGGCTTATCTTTTTGAATGTTTCCATACGAGAGAATGTCAACATGAAAAAACAATATTTAGTCATATAAACCATTAATTAAAATAAGATCTCGAGCATTATATATAAGTTATATTTTTATAAATATGCTACAATTCAAATATTTAAGCTATAAATATTCAGAAAATTAAAGCTTAATCGTGCATTCGGAAGCATATTCATCGTTCAACAATAAAAACTCAAAGAATTATTACATAGAAATTACATCCTAGTCTGATGAATTGAAGAAAATCTATGCGTTTGAATAATGAGGTTTGAAATT
>JAPMOR010073310.1:183688-242710 GCA_026543865.1 Argiope aurantia
CAGCGATAAATTATTTTTCGCCTGAGCATTCCATATATATATATATATATGTATAGATAGATCTGGAATGCTCAGGCGAAAAATAATTTATTGCTGGTTAAATTGTAATTAAAAGAAGAATTAAAATTAAGTAAAGATGAATTAAACATTAACATGAACACAAATCTGCAGCAGTTCATCTTCAAAAACTAATTTAAACTAAGCTTCAAGTGAACATCAATTAATACGAAATTAATGTCATGCATCGAACTCTGTGGGGCGTGTGGTTGAAATCTATTGATTCCTTTTATGAATTGTAAAAATTATCTTGTAAGATAACAGAGACGCTGTGAGGAATTCTTTTCGTTGGTTTATTTTTATGTTTCGATTTTAATCAGTTTCTAATAAGCTCGGTGATAAGCAAAACGGAAATTGCTTCTTAAGAAAAAATTTTAATCGGATCTAATATATTTTTTCTGTTGCTTTTCCAATCGATAAGCTTTTGTTGATTCGAAAAAAGCTTTTAATTTATTTATTGAGATTTTTCTCGACAGTGGTAACATGCTTAAAGTAGGTGATATAATATTAGATGATTTCGATACGATAAATTGTATTTCTATGATTTTAAAAATAATTCTGTTTTATTTATTTCCCATGTTCGAACAAATCATAAAGATACATCTTTTGAATGCTATTTTAAGTTTATTCTTAAAAATCTAAATTGATCATTATATTTTTTGTGAATACTTGAATTGATTTGTTCAATTGTTGTTTTGTTCTATAATGATGAAAAAGTGTAGAATCTCAAGTAGCGTATTTGGGACCTCAAATACCATAATATATTACTTAATACTGATGCGACATATTTCAGTGTTGTAATATATTGTCAATTATGAATAATAACAGAAAAACACTTTTCGATATCTTTGTACTGCAAGAAAGGTCAATTTTTATCTTTAACATAAGGGGGTGGTCTCCTCAAGCGTCTGACACTTTCTATGATAAAGATATTAACCACCGCATAAAAGTAGAAATTTTGGGAAAAACCGTGGATACCACAAAAACTCAGATTTTTATTTTCTGAGTCTCACACAAGTGATTATGTGCTTCATAATGTAGTTAAAAAAAACCGGTATCTATTTATGCATAATGTTTACGTAATATCGACGTTTCTCTTGAATCTATTGATTTTGAGTTTCGGGGGATTTGGGGAGATTTATCGAGAGCATATAATTGACACACATATACCAGAAAATCGCATATATGTTTTGGGTGCCTTTTTTCCTATAGATATTAAAGCCAAGATTTGACTTAGAACTACAATTGTAGTGTCCAAATCATAAGCCAAGTTTCATATTTTAA
The DNA here is from genome assembly GCA_026543865.1 of Argiope aurantia. Lineage (NCBI taxonomy): Eukaryota > Metazoa > Arthropoda > Arachnida > Araneae > Araneidae > Argiope > Argiope aurantia. The sequence goes on from JAPMOR010073310.1 coordinate 185,030, forward strand.
GTCATTGCATTTTTGAGTTAATGTATTTAGTCTTCGAAAATACAAAATGACAAACGACCAATCCTTTGATAGATTGGTTCAAAATTCAATAAGAATTCATACTTTAGTTTCTAAATTTGTGTGTAAAATTTTATATATCTTGCTCTTTATATTTCGTAGTTATTCATTTTATTCGGGAAGACGGAAAGAAGGATCTCCTCTCAATGGAATTCGTTTAAAATTAGACAAAAATCCATCAATGGGGTGAAAATTCCATATACCAAATTTCATCCATCCAGATCAAAACTTTTCTGACTTACAATCGCACAGTCAAACAGAACGACAGATGCGGATAATTTCAAAAAATCATCTTTTCGGAGATATGAAATGTGAATTTTCGTCAAAGTCTCGAGTTCAAATTTTTTTTGACAATACTTTCTCTTTTACTGTACCAGAAAGTAAAAAGTGGATATGGGTATGATCTGAGTTATCATTGAATTATCTCAACTTCTACACAACTGACTCTTTTCAAGAACGAAAGATTCATCTGGTTAAATAGCAGAAAACGTTTTTGCTCATTTAATATTTCTATTTGATTTGATTCGATTTTAATTTTCGTCGATCATGGGAGGATTTGGTGCATAATATTACAATAATTGTTATTACTTTTTCAGATGAATTTTAATGAAATCCACTGTTTATTTTCAATTGTCGTTTAATTGGATAATTTTCGGTTATTTCAAAAATTTTGTTAGACGTTTTATACTGGATAGTATGCGAAATAAAGTTTGGTTTTTAGAGCCGATATTATATTACGAAGAAAACTTACGCATAATTATATTCATTGAAATCGAAAAATATTGCGTTATGATATGATTTATAGATTCATGCAAGATAATTATATTTTAAGTTTTGAAAATTATTTTAATTTGTAGAGGGTGGAGAAATAAAATCTATAAAAAATCAAACGGAGTTTATCGGAGAGCCATAAAAGCTATTTTCTCTTGTCAAGGTACTGGGAAATAAGATATGTTGTTCCTTTCAGTCAGCCTTATGTTTATTCTCTTTTTTTCACTCAAACTAGCATTAAATACAGCTCACATGCATGTCAGGATAACATATAACTGTAGATATTTTCTCTTAAACTTTTTAAAATACATGTTTATGCAAAAAGAGCAATCTGGCAGAAATGTAGCGTTATTATATTAGTATACTGTTTGCAGAATAATATTATTTGAATAATGACAATCTAAACTATTATTTTTTTATTAATCTTGATTAAAATTCAGTTTCAAGCAATTTATTTTAACAAAAGATTAATGAACGCGTCATTTTAATTTCATTTTCATCTACGTTTCTTCAACCAGATTATTTATTACAATATATTGATAAATATCTTCTCAGCATAATTAATGTTGAGACAACAGATTTAAGCTAACATGTAGGGCGGTTATAATTAAACTTCCCCTGTAAACAACATCCTACAATGCAAACGCGGGAACTGATTGCAACGAAATTTGGTATAGTGACTATACTCAAGATGAGATCAGAAAATTTTGTGAAAAAATTTTGAAAAATAATTTGGGGAAAAAAGAAAGTTCTAAACTGTCCTCCAGAGAGCGCCTTTTCAGGAAAAACATTAAATTTAACTCAATAAATAACCTAAATGGAATTCAGAAACAATATAAACAATCCAGAACAAGAATTATGAGTAATAAAATGAAAAAAAACGGGAAAAACTGGAAACTCCATAATGCTGTACGTGTGAAGCACGTGCGAACTGATCAGTTATGATCTGCTGTTGAATACATTGTCCATCCACTTGGAATTGACAGGTGAACGAGGTTGGTCACATAGAGTACATTTCCCTACACCATCCTGTACACGATTAACTGCTCATCTTGTGCATAATCTTTTGTCTTTTCTTCAAACTGAACTTTTTTTTTTCTCAAACAGCGTACTGCTATTTTTTTCCTTACCTTTACTTACCTTCCTTAATGTGGTTCGATGACAAGGTGATCAGAAACTATTCAATAAATGTTAATATTGTTTCTGTATTTCGTTTTGGTAGTGAATTGTGTGTGTTTTTTAAATTTTTTGAGCGCATCTCGTGTATAGTCTATATACCAAATTTCACTGCAATCCTTTCAGCCGTTTGCATTGTAGGGTACTATTTATCGGAGAAGTTTAATTATAACCACCCATCCTGTACTTGATATAGCAGTATTGGATGATGACTGATTACTATTACTAAACGAAATTCTAGTTAAATTCTAATCTATTGAATTACAGAACCCATCAAATGGATTTCTCAAATTCTAGAACCTGATGCGAAATCTGCATGATTTCAGGCTATGTGAATATTTCGAGCCCCAGGCTATCACTCCTTTTCCGAAACATTTAAAATATCGTACCTGTTTTCTATATACTACTCAAAGCGAAAGAGCTGTATTATCATCAACATGATTTTTCATTTAATCTCTCTAGTCTTCTAAACTTATGCCATCTGTCATAATTTAGTAGATAGACCTGTTACGGAATCCACACCAAGACTAATGAGGTGTTTACAGTTGAAGTGTGGCTTTCAATTTCAGAATACCGAATTGACAATCTAGTAGTTAGTTTAATATATTTAGCTTAAGCTTTAAATAAATTATTCACGTCTTGTTGTCTACAACCGAAGTCTCTTGTGTCTTTAACTCTTCGGCGAAAAGTGCATAACCCTAAATATTCATATTCGTTTGAGTAAATATTAATTTGAGCTTTGCGATAACAGATCACAAAGCTGAGGGTTAATCCTGCTGGGCGACTTGTTGACATATGGAAAATGATTTTGAAAGGTTTTACAAGTTATATAAGTTACTCATTAAAAGAAAATTGACAATTTCAATTCGCTTTCTAGTTTCCATTAGGATTTTTTAAAGTTTCTTCCTAGTCATGTAAATAACTTATTCTAAAAATTTTTTTATAAAATTCCTTTCTAAATAATTATGTTTTAACATAGTAAACAGCGGTTATTTATTTATTTCAGTGATAAATTTTATTGGTTTATTTGGCTTCTAAAACTGAGGATGTAGTCTACAAATTAGGTATATGAATTGGGGAAGCAAAAACATTGTCAGAGAAATCTTTTGCCTGATTTTCCAAATCATAAAAAAATTACCTGAGATAACTGTATACATCTACGAATGAAACAATTGGCTAATGCGTGTGTCAGTATGTATCGAATTCGAAACACTTGAATTTCTTTACCACATTTTGGTAAAAAAACATTTTTTGTAGGTATTCTTTTGGATCTTCCTCTACTAATTTCGTAAAGTCGATGGGTTCGCCTGTAATGGGTGTATGATGTAAAACAATCAGCAGGCCTCAATAGGAAATGATGAGTTTTTTTACTAGAGTACACAAATGACAAGACGCAGCAGAGATGTACACAAGCAATATACAGTAGCGCAATTAGAACAAACAGCAGCCCACAAGTAGTAATCGGTAGTAACTACAGCCACGGCACTCAAAGCACCCAAGCAGAAGGAAGGGAACAGCCCGAGGAGGGAATTTACGCAGTTACACTCTACGGTCTCTCTAAAAGCCTGCAATTCTCCGCTGTCTCCTCGATTTAGCTGTATACATCTACCGACTTACTATTGTGCAACTGGCTATTCTACACACGATTCGATGCTGCTTCCATAATAAACTCCAAAATTCGGCCATAGCTCGATTTACCAATCGTTTGAGCTCAACTCAACGCTTGCGCTTCGCTGGACTGATCCAGCTGATTCGCCGCTGACTTGCTATAGCATTCTAAACCTCTCAACCACTCTTCGGTTTGGAATATTGGTCTTTTATAGTTTCCGTAACATGGCAGAGAAGATTCTGGAACAATCAAGCATATCTCAGCATCCCTTTGGCTCTATCTCCAAAATTCTTGAAGATTCTAGTATCCTTCGTTTTTTCTCCAAAGTTGCTAAATGGTCGCTAAGTTTTTCGTCAAAGCCAGAGGTCAGTTATCCGGCATCTGATAACCATCCAATAGAGCTCTTTGCAAAACTATGTTTCCAGTGATGGAGCTTACTGTGCTCGGAAGCAACATTACAGATTCGTAACAATATGAAGATTGCAAATATTTCTACAAATATTGAACTTTAACAAAAACACATACTCTAAAACGATGATGAGTGAATACTTCATTGATTATAGATGCTAGACAAGATATTCTCTTTGCAATCTCGATAAATTTGCACCAGTGGAGAAGTTCACAAGATTTTTATAGTTCTAGCCAACAAGTAGTAGTCTACATGTGCTAACCTCAAAATTGCTGAAACGCATACGCTAGGTTCAATTGCGACATAAGTAAGAAAAAGGAACTCAGAAAAAAAAAACTTCATATCATTAAAGTTTAGCAAATCAGCATACTGAACTTATTTTTATTTTATCTATCGCTAAATAAGGTTCTATTTTCCTATTTTTCTCTTTTATTTATAAGACGTCGAAATATCTTTGCAAATCTTAAAGCTTAAGAAACATTAATCAATTCTTTCATGCAATGAATTGGTATTTAAGAATTGATTATAATCAATTGTTTCATGCAATGTATTGGTATTTAAGAATCGATTAAATGAATTTAACGGAAGCTATAGAAGAATTCTTCTAACAAAAGTCAATTGAATAAATTTAAGAACAATCATCAGCAATCAGCTAAAGTATTATTATAATGACCTCACACGTAGCGGTTCATTAATGAGTCAATAAATCTTTAGAATAGTTTTATAGAAATGTCAATATATTAAGGTTATTACAACGTCTTTAATATTATTAACTAGAGAAAGTTAGAAAATATCCATTTATTGATCTAGAAATTTTCCTGTAACTACAATATTTTGATTTCGTTGCTGAATGGAATAGGACGCAAAATTATTGTAATATTCAATGAAATAATATATTTCGTAATGCTGCTTTATATTATTTAATGTATTTTTTTCTTGCGTTATAAAATTTCCTGATTGAAATGACATTAAAATCTTTCCATCATGAATGATATTACTTAAATAAAGAGAATATTTAATATTTAAAGAGATAATAGAAAGAATAATAGTAAGAGATAGAGAAATACATAAAGAATACTATTAAGCGATGATGAGAATAAAAAGAATATACAGAGAAAGTGAGTAAGCAAAAAGTAAAAATATGCTACAATTTGAGCTTTTATACCAGAACTCAATGGCTCTTCTTTATATTTTAAATCTATCAGAAAAATTTTTAAAAAATTGTGTGCAATACTCAATAATATTATTTAGAAGAAACAATTCTGTTTATTTCGCAAAAAGATGCATGTTTTAAAAACTGCCGAAATGATTAAATAATTTTGAATAATGAAAAAGAAAATCGTTAAAACATTAGTTTTTTTTTATTTTGAAAGACATTTTGTAAAATTTTAGAATCTTTTGATAAAGGAGAAGAAGAAAAAAAGTCTGCCTAGGTCTCTCATAAATATATTATTACCAAAAACTTAATTGTGATTATATTTCCATTTCTTTGGAGCAATTCATATCAAATCTATTAAAAATATTATTAATTTTTTAAGCAATAATTTCTTAGTATCTGAAACAAATTGAGCAATATTTGAGAACTGTTCCATTAATTACAATCAGAACTAGTTTGTAGAGATTACATAGTAGAGATTAGTCTACGGGTTCGCTATCATATCACTATGCTAGACCATTACATAACATGGGCCTTCAAAAGTATAGTAGACATATTTTGAGTAGTATATAAATAATTTATTCTGTCACATGACATTAAAGGATTATTAATCAAGTTACCCACATATACAAGTGATGATAAATTAGCGTAAAAATATATGGTTATAGTTAATAAATGAATATTAACACATATAGGATGACAAGTGCAGGAAAACTGGACAAACTGATTACAGGAAAATAATTGATCAGTAACAGATATGAGACCACAAGTCGTCATGTTTTTTTTTTAACTCAATCATAATTTCTTGTTATTTGAGATTTACTGGATAGATAACTCGGGCATTGTTCACTGAGATCTAAGTTACACCTTATGGCAGTCTTTGAAACCAGCATACCAACATAAAATAGATTATTAAGGTTAAATTAAGAAAGGTCACTGGGAACTGGTGAAAAAATCTTGGTTAAGGCATTAAAGGATTATGAGTTCAGGCACAATTCCACCGCAGTTCTGTTAATTTTGGCATGATGGATAATAAGCAGTTATTTTACTGATATTATAATAAAGTCAGTAAGCATTCTTCGTACTTCTTTGATCCGAACGAAAATCCAGTTCCAGTTAACTTTAATAAAAAGCTGAGAGCCATACATTTTTATTTGAAAACCTAGAGTGTGCGATTATATTTAAGGCTTAAATTCTAAATTTCTTTTCCAATTTTCCCTTTAAAAACAGAAAATATATTACGCAGTTGAAATATTTATTCTCAGTAACTTATTCTTTAAATCTTTATTAAAATATTTTTTAAATAAAATAATTTTGTAATAATGTTTTAAAGAAAAAGTTCCGTTTTAAGCGATCCACTCACATAATATTTATATTTTATCAGCATGCATAGAAAATACGAGCTCAGAAATATGGCTTACATAAAATTCCCAAGTCGATTAAGGGAAAAAATGTTTATTATTATATTATTATATAATAATAAACATTTTTATATTATTTTATTACTTTTCTGTATAGCCAGTAAATGAACTATACTGTCATTTTCAGGGAATTACACGTTTCATGTTTTTCATGATAAACGCTCCATCAGAAATATAATTTAAAAAATTCACAATCACAAATTCTAATGACAATCTGTATGTCATTATAAATCTGTTTCTTGCTAGCGAACATTATTTTATACTTTTAAGTACGTTTAAAAAAATGGCATATTTTTTTTTATTTAAATAATAATTTATATTTAGTTTGTGCCAATAATTTGCTTCCTTACGGAACGATAATTTCTACCTGCCATATCATGTGCACTAAGTGAAAAAAAAAAGTAGGAATACAACCATATTTTGTAAATCATGCTTTGTATTCTAATTCTATTGATCTAAATTTATTTTTTACGTTGTTTAAATGTTTTTTTTATCTTTTATTTAAAATGAGGAAATTTTATCAACCGATAACAAAGAAAATCCAGTATTTAACGATTTTTGTAGTGTGAAAAAAGTATAGGGACAAATGCTAAAATAATTGTTTGGGAAGATATTATAAATCTTAAAAGTGGGTTTTTAATTGTTTTTGTTATAAAATCATTCTATTTTACTGAAAGATGGCGTTCTTATTATTTTAAAAATGCCTAGAGAAAACACTTTAAATGAATTTCAAAAGCACCAAATTGTCACCTACAAAAATGATGGTAAAAATGTGAGAGAGGCTACAACCAGCTGCATATTAATCCAAAAACTGTTTCGAATTTCATAAGAAATCCTAGTAATCAGAGAATCAAAAAGAAGACTGGGAGACCTAAAAAACTGATGCAACATGATCAAAGAAAAATCTTTTCAGAATTTAAAAAAATAATGAAATTGTTGCCAAATCTCAAAATAATGCAGACATTACACATTTCAGAAAAAAATTGTCTACGACAACAAAGTTCGTATTCTGAAAAAGGAAGCATCAAACTAAATTGCCTTAAAGGTACATTGAACACCGGCTGCAATGAGTTTAAAACCATATGTCTTGGAGTTCAGAATGTACCTCTCTCTCATTTTCTGATAAGAAAAAAGTAATTTAAATTGTCCAGGTAGTTACCTATACTTTGGCATTGTAACATTGTAGCATCTCGGTAGCAAAGAAAAAAACTTATTCTGCTCGACAGACAGGAGGAGGCAATTTGGTTGGCAGTCGGGTACGGAGAGAGAACAAGCATAGTGTTCCTGTGTGGCAGACATAAACACACAGACTATATCCAAGTCTTGAATTCAAATCCCCTTTACCATGGTATTAAGGGGCGGAAATGGCAGGAGTTTTCAACATGACGGAACATGAATTCACACAATTATTGGGGTTAAACCTCGTTTGCAGCAAATAATGTTCGATTTTGCCTTGCTTGTCAAAGGCCCGAACCTAAAGAATGTAGATAACATATAGACAAAAATTGCTCATAATATTTAGGTCGAAGGCAAGCCATTTGAATATTCAGATGAGATTAGGAGAAATTTGAATGATGTATTGGAAAAAATTTTCCAAACAAAGAATCAAACTTTATATGATTCAATGACAAGTGAAATCTTTGAAATAATCAAAACCAATAGTGGAATAATTCTCTCTTAATAAGATTTTTATTTGCACTATTTAAAATAAAAGTACCCTTCTACTTTTTTCTTGGAGTATGAAGTTGTGAAGGCAAATTTTTTTTTATTGTTATTGATTTGTATTTTTTCGTTTCAAGTTATAGACACATTTATCAAGTTGTAAATAGTAATTTAAAGATATGCTCATTAAACTGTTCTGAAAAATTTCAGTGCTTTTCATTTATGAAAAAAAATCTTGTGTTCTACTTTTTTATTCACGCAGTGTGCATTTAATGCAAATCATTGCTTCTGCATTTCTCCTTTTTTCTTAGTGTGCAGTGTATTTCAATGCTGCTTCAATAGCATAATGTACTTTCTTTTTTATTTTAATATAATTGACTCTTATAATAAAACAAACGTATAGATACATACAATTGAACCTGTGACAGAATAAAACAAAAATTATACAAAAACATTAACTTATCTTAAACAAATGTATTTCCTAGCACAACAATAAATTAGCCTGAGAGCATATTCCACCCTTTACTTCCCCAAAGACTTCTTGTCACTTTTATTTTTGATCTTGATACCTAATAAACAAAAAATATATATATATATATTTACAACTTAACTTTATTTCGGCAACATTTTTCAATTCATAAGTGATTCCAGTAAAAATTGTTTCCAATAGTTTAATTTCCAATAGAGATGCTCTACTATATCAAAAAGATTAAAACTCTTAAGCATTTGTTGATTTATCATTGTCATCAAATAAGTTGTATATTCTTCCAATTAAGATTCGAATCAATAAATATGTACAAGTATAATTAAAGAAATACTTTATTTTCAAATTAGTAAATATAATAAGGGAAAATTTAATAACATTTACAAAATTTCTTACAGAAAATATTCTTTATCTATTTAAAATATAATATTAACATTAATTACAGGCGAAATATTTGATTTTATGTTTTCAAAAGGCTTCATGTTTCAATTGCTCTTTTTTAATTTAAAACCCAAACATATTCAAATTGTAAAACCATTTATCATTTGCTTATTTTTAATAACAACTTCACTAAGTAAAACATCAAAGAAAACCTTCTAAATTAATGTCATTAACGGAATACAAATAAATTGACATCAGTATTAAAAATTGTTTTCTTAATTTCAACATTACACTCGATTTCTCTTCGCGTTTTTCAGAGAATTAAACTTTGGGTCTGCCTTCATACGTAGTAAAGAAATAATTAATGAAACTCCGTCTGGAATGAGAATGAAATGGAAACAATTTTTCATTTGAATATTTTGAAATAAAAATGATATAATAAAAAGTATCATTACATATTTGAGAAAAACATCAAATGATAGTGAATCGCTTTTAATTTCTTCATAAATTGTTATTCGTGGACATTAATTTTATTTTAGATTCAAAAATGGAACTACATGAAGAGAAAAGATTAAAAATATTTAAAAATAAATGAAAAAAATAAAATGTCATGTTATTGAATTAAAGATTACTCAGATTAAATAATATTTTAATTCATTTAACTTTTTGTAAAGGATTTGATTTTTTAAATGCTTGTGAACATTCATTTACGCAAGAAGCATTTAATTTTCTGTCTCGTTTTTTGCTTATGCATTAGCACAATCGATATATTTATTTCAAGTAAAACAGTTGTAAATAATCCCATCGTAAAGCAATTTTCTTCAAAAATTAATACAAATTTGCAACTTCTGTCATTCTTTGTAGAATATTGTTTTTTTTAATTATTTTTTGGTTAGATAAATTTATACATTTTTTTCTGCACTTTAAATAATTTCTTTGTAATTCATCAGTTTCTAGATGCTTTTAAAGAAATGCTGATTGTTGACAGAATTTCGTCATTAACTTTCCTTACTTAAAGACTGAAAACACCATTTTCTTCATTTTGTGGTTTAAAAATTGAGCTACAATGCTTCAAACATTTTGATATAAGTGATCCAGGAAATAATTCATTATACTTGAAACATCTAACGTAAGCAATTATATAAAAACAAAGAGTTTAAGGTTTTGTTTAAAAACTAAAGTTCCACAAAACAATTCCATTATAGGTATAAATTTATATATTTTTTTCGGAACATAATTAATACAAGTATGAGTAAGTATTTAGACTTTCTTTTTTTTTCCTTGTCTTCTTTGATTGCATACTTAGAGTTTTGAAAAGTCCAATTGTTTCCAATTGAATTTAAAACAAGTTAAAATTTAATAATCAAATAAAAAATATGTTTTTACTTAAATTCAAATATAATTAATTCACTCATATTTATATGAGAAAAACTTTAAAGAAAGTCAAATGAATTCGCACTGATAAAAGTCCAATACCTGTAATGTACTCTTTCACACTTTTTTTTTTTTTTACTTTCTCTATTTTCCACATCTATTTCATTTAAAATTTAGCTCGGTATTGATCATGTGCATTTATGCGCCTGAGAAAAAGAAAACGAAATATCATTTTTTATGTTCATGAAATAATTTTCTTTTATTAAATATGGAATATTTTGTTTAAGTTTTCAGGCACACAGCAATAAACATTTATAGTCTTGATTTGATGAGTGTATTATTTTAATATGTAATTAATTTGAGAGTTGTTATTGTTTTTAATTACAGATCAAAATATTTAGTATTTCTTAATAAATTTTATATAACATTAAGAATTTAAAAACAATTTACCATTATTTAATAAAAAAAATTTTTTCAGTTAATAAAAATAAATTTTTAATTTGAAAATACACACACACACACACACATATATATATATATATATATATATATATATATATATATATATAATTATAAATAATTAATAGTGAAACAATGTTGCCAAAAAATCAAATGAAATTTTATATTTATAATTCTCATTTCTTCGTTTAATTCCCTTCATCAATAATCTTCTCTTATTTTGTCTAATTAAGAAATTAATTTATATTTTATCAATGAATATGCTGAAGTATTTTTTACCCTTGTAACAAAATTTTGAAATCTGTGTTCACTAAAAGAACATTAAACTCTAGTTTTTAGGATATATCCAGTGAATTTTACTATAAGTCATGCACAGAATTTGCGCAAATAAGTTTTCAGAAACTCAGAAGAAAATTAATTAGCAAAACTATTAATTTGATATTGAATGAAGCATTCCGACCGGTTAAGAATCTTCTATTAACTAGTCAGAAAAAACTTCATATCTTGTATGGATGCTCAAGTAGGTTCTTAAAGCTCGATGTTAGAATGACATAAATATTCATAACACGTTACACACATCACAATAAAAAATTATTAATTCTTCTCAAAATGGGCTAAAATATTTTAATTCTTATATGAATTAGGAACTTTCTATTTACAAAAAAACAGATCTTAAGGACTTAGCTTATACATGTTTAAATAAAAATGCAATAAACCCTCTTCAGTTCTTTGTTCATCAATATATCATTGTTGTTAATATGCAGTTTTGTCTTGAAACCTGATTTTTTCCCCTATACATTTCAAAGATTAACTATTCATTATGACATCATAAATATTTAATAGAGCGTCTCTTGAAACCATAGCAAAAAAATTCATAATGTTCTATTCTAATTTTCTATTCATAATTTATTAGATAAACTACTACGTTAAACACCCCAGGAATAGATACAATCGGCTCTTCCGAAAAACATTTGAATTTCCCATCCGATGTTTCCTAAAATGAATTGGAAGAAAATCGAGAAATTAATTGCAATAAAAATTATTTTTTCCTGTCTATTTTAATAAATTAACTTAAAATATCATAGAAAGTTATCACAAATATCAAAAGGTGAATGATATGTTTTATAATAAAAATTCAATATAGAGGAAATATATATATATATATATATATATATTGTTACTCGAGAAGGATTATTGTAATAATAGATCTACAAATAATTCATTTATTTTTTAAATAAGAATATTAAAAACATAAAAACATTTTAAAATATGCAAGCATTACCAAAATTTAAAAGTGTACTGTAAAAATATAAAAGAAAACCTATAAAGTTAGATTGTAAGACAGCATTAATTTGTTTATCTAATTTTGAACTGAGATACAATTGCATGTAGCTTTAGATAAAAAAAAAACATTTGAACAACGTATTAAACTATTATACATTTATAATAATTTATTGAAATATATTGCACAGTTGCTAAATATAGATATAATATACTATATTCATTGAAATATCCAGTTACCAAAAGCATATGGATGCATTATACAAGCTATAGAGCTAAAAAGCTATAGGCTGAAAAATTATAAAAAATCGTTGCAAATCGAAAAAAATAAATTAAAATGTATGAAAATTATAAAAATAAAAAAATGAAATGAAATGTCCACCGATAATATTTTTGAACATTTATTGCTATAATTATATTAATCTATTTTCAAAGTCAAATAAATTACACATTTGCAGGTAATCTGAAATCGAACTTCAAATGAAAACACATTTATAGAATTCATTTCTATAATTTTTTCAATAGCATAATAAATTAGAATTATATGGTAAATGAAACTCATAGCAATTGTGTAAAAATAAATTTGAAAACAAAATTGAATTGCTAACAAAAAAATAAATCTTCTTTAGCAATAATAAAAAAATGCTCGTTTTGACATGTCAGTTTGTCATTGGAGTAAAAGAAATGATTCATTTCATAGGTAAAATAAGATACCAAACATCATTTGCAACATATCAAAATATACTAGTATGTTTCTCTCCTAAAATCTTTTTAAACTGCGAAATATTTTTTTAGAATTAAATTCTAGGATAACTTCTTTAATATTCCGGGATTTAAGGGAACAATGGACTCTATTGTCCCCTTTAATTATTAGGGTTATGTAATTAGGGTCTTTGAAATTACTCATTTAGTAATTTTTTATGCGTATGTTTTAAAATATACTTCAAATACGTTACAAAAACGTCAAATTTCTTTAAAAAAACATTTTAAAACAAAATATATTATTTTTTAAAAAAATTCAAAAGATGTATAATTTTTTAAAAATTCAAAATATCACTGACGTTTTAGATTTTTCTTTTTCTATTTTTTTTTTTTTTTCTTATTATCCAATACAAGTTTATTTGGAGCAAAACTACGTATGATTTTGTAATTCCAAGTAAATGCTAATTTTTTTAGAAATATTTTTATGCACATTTACTGAAATTTTATAGGAATTTTATGTTTTTCTGAACTAAAAGTGACTTTTAACTATCTAAAAAACCCGAAACATAAATATGCAGACCCCATTTTCTTTTAATATTTGACCGAAGTCTATATCATCAGTTTTATTTAATTTCTTTAAAAATTAAGACAACAGGAACATTTTAAAGATACTTAAATCTAATTACAATGTCATTTTGAAAAAAAATCATTAAAAAGTACTTTCTTTCCTCTTAAACCCTCAAACATTTATTTTATTGAACAAATTTATAACACTACTTTAGTTGAATATAAACATATATTTTGGTGATGAAGAGATAAAAATAAAATTGCACATTTTCGTCCAGTTTTGCATATTTTACTGTCATCTTAAATATATACTTTTCGTAAATCTCTAATTAATCATTTAAAACAAAAACTAAAATGTATTCTTTTTCTGGTTTTAAAACTGAGGGATATATTTTAATTCCTTTGTAATTTCTAAAGCTCAAATCAGAAAAGACTCCTTTTCACATGCGGATACGTCACCCAGGATGGAAAGGAAAGTCGATATTAGGAGATCGAAAAGTGCCGTAAAACCCTTCATTGCGTTGAGCAGGAGAGTAAAATTAAACTGTCAGATTTCATTTGACTGCCTGGATATCCCTTCGTTGTTGTATAAGTTATCCATTACTCTTTGCCATCGAAACTGAAGCCACTGAATGGTTCGGAGATTCTTACCTCCGAAAAGTCATTTGTCACCTCGAGTTATACTCAAAATTTGATGACCACTTCGACGGCTGTTGAAATAACAGCTCTTAATGAAGTGGAAGTTTCACAAAAAAGGCAATTTATTATTTAGCATTATTTTCATATCATAATAAATCGGCCGGATTTGTTTAAAATAAGATGGAACTCAAAATTGAATGCAAGGAATATATTAATACGTTTTGCTAGCTTTTTCGCTGTCAAAGAAATTGAAAATTTTCGCTAATACATTTTTTACCCCTTTTATTTCTGGTATTATTTTTGATTGGATCTGTGATTATATATACTGCGGTATTTTTATTAACTAAGAGCATTTTACTAACTAGGAACTTTTATTAGGAATTATCTGTATATACTATGTGTGTATCTGTATATAATATTTGTATATGTGTTATCTGTATATATGTGTCTGTTTCAGTTTTCAAATTTCGTTTTTTTCATCCATATTTTTTTTGCTGAAAATTCAAACCATACTATATCCTTAACATTAAATTATACATAATGTGTAAATTGCCGATTATAATTTATCAAAGCTTTGAATTAAACAATGAGAATCAGGAATTATAAGGAAATTAAAATGACTTTAGTTTTTTGTAACTTAAGACAGTCTTATATATGACAGCAATATTTTAATGAAAATTAGTGATGTTTAAAGTAATATAATATTTGATTTCGCCGCACTTTTCGAAGAAATATAATTGCTTCATACTAATTTGTGTATTATTCCAATTTTTTTCCCAGTTAATCATGAATTTGACTTAATTAATAATCATTTTAATGGTACTATATCATATTACATTTAAACAAATCTAATAATTGAAAGAACTTTTCTTAATTATTTTGAATAATTTGCGAGGAATATTTTTGAGCTGTAGCAACAATTCATTAAATTAATTGTATATGTAAGGAAACACTTTTCCCAAGAAATTTTAACTGTTTGTTTTTTTTTCGATAAAAATAAGTCCCCGTTATCTAAGTACATAATAATATGTTTTCGAATTTTATAAAACTTTTTATCATTAATACTTAATGAATTAAAAGTTATTATAATCAATTAAAAATTTAATGAATTATGCTGATTATAAAAATATAATTAATGAATCTGTAATTTAAATACATATTTTTCATTCATTTCATATTCCTCGGCTTTTAACCAATATACTTAAAATAGTTATTTATTTTTCCTGGAGAAAAGCAAATTTTAAAACTTTATTCAAAGAATATATGCATATATTTTTCAAACAATAAATAAATAAATGTATTGAAAAGGAAAGGAAATTTGTTTTCCAATGTAACATTTTCTGTATAGTAAAAATCCCAGCTGCATCAGAAAAAAGTTTATCAGCCCATCAGTATAAACTAGTATACCTATGAGATGTTCGAATTTTTTGGGTTAGGTAAAAAAATTCTGATTTCATCTATGATCCAAAACATAGCAAAAAGAGGGAAAACATTAAGAATATCTTGAATCAGTAAATTCAAGAAAACTTATCTGCTTTCGAAAATGAAATGAAAAAGTCAGGAAATAGTAATGCATTTGCGAATGGCAACAAATTAGACAACAGCTGGTGTATCACATTTTCTCGAAGGCATTTTTCAAATGACACTCTGGGGGTGTATAAAATTTTTCAAGCGAATTAGACTGTTTCAATCGATTGACACGCAAAATTTATTTCACTTCTTTGTGTCCCTGAAGTCATTAGCATGTTTCAGCAACAAATATTTGCTATGCAGCTCGATTAGATTTACCTAAAGGGAATTTTATCAAATGGACAGCACACTTGAAATATATTTGAATTTCGATGCATCTGGAAATTCGACTTTATAATTCATTGGCTAAGCTTCTTTTGGACGTACTCAGGAATTTATATATAGACTCTTACTATAATTAAGAGCTGAAGAGCTAGTCATTTGGAATCCACATAGGAACATATTTATGGAAATTAAGGAAACACTATTTAACAAGATCGTAAATCGCAAATGCTGAAATCTACATTCGGTTTTAATTCATCTTCTTAGCCATAAATTATGGCATTTGTTTTGTTGCATGAAAGCCTATTTTATTAATAGCATTTATGGTTTTATTAAGAGTGTTTATTTTTAAAATAAGGAAAAATATCAAATTTTATGAAATTTTAATGTGTTTTATAAAAAATTTAATGCATGCAGATATTGTATGCAATCTTGTTACAGTAAGTTTGTAGTGCTCATTGATTCATAACCATCGTCAATCGATAGCATTTTATTCTTACAGATCGGAATTTAATGTGAAGAACTATAAATAAATATTCCCATAAAAGTCTATATTTTTAGTTTATCAGATAAATAACATCGTTCCTCTCTTTAATTATAAACATAACACGTTTCCAAAATGTGCATGACAATTTGGGAAATTTCCGTAATAGAATATATTCCTCTTGGTTATATATCATAGAATATATAATATGTTATTCCTTGTTGAGTCAATATGATGCTTTCCAGGTTCGTTTCACCAATGTGATTCTAAAATACCTAGAAATTACATTTGAACAACATTTGATATGGTTATGGGGTCAATGTCAAGGCTAGATGAACTAGCTTACCTTAAATTGATTTCATATCTGTTATATAAAATAAAAAGGCATGAGAATCCGATCGAGTCAGTTGAAGATCTTATCTATAGAATGTCTTTTGTTACCAAAGAAGTCTTAGATACTGTTGGAATATTCCGAAGTGTAAAAAATTTCAAATGGAATAGATATCAAGTATGCTCAAGACATTTTAGGGAAAATTTTTGAAAATTGCAATATTTTCGCTTCTGACAATTTTGAATACCATTATTAACATTCTTTTCTGTAGTTAAATGTTGATTTTTCACTTTTAGTTTCTCTCTACTTTTTTTTTACATATTAGTTCCTGAAGAAAGTTGCAATTCTAGGTAATTCAGTATCGTTTTTGTTCCTTTTCATGCTTTCCTGAGTTTATTCCTCTAGCGCTGAATCAAACTGCAATTTTTTATTATTATATAAAGGATATCCACTTATCCCAAGGATGTTCAATTATCCTTTGAATCGTCTATGATGTAAGTACATTACTATTACAGTGCTCATTAATAAAATTTAATAGTTCTGTGTTTTAATTTGTAATAGATAAAAATGAGGCTTGATTTAATAACTCTTCAGTTAATAACTTTTATTTGATGATGGAACACGTTTTTTTGTTGGCAAAGGAATCTAACTCCACTTCAAAACTACCTAATTTGATACTCACTTTATTTTCACTTGTTTTGCAAAATTTAATTTTTTTCTATACATAAAAAGACTTTATAAAATGAAAAAGATTATGAAATTTATTTGCCGATATAGTACTGACACCCCATCTTCGCACCACCATCAAGAAAAGTTTTTTTTTAAATGAACTTACTAAAACCCTTAAATAGAAATTTTAAGGATAATGCAAACGCTGTATCAGTGCATTTTTCATGTTGCACTTACGGTCTCTTATAACTTTCAAAGTTCTTAAAAATCTAATCCTGCTTACATAAATAATATGTATCTGCCCTCAACAGCCTAAATCACGTTTATTTCTCATATTTTATGCTGTTTTTTTATTTTAAGACAAATGCACAAGAACGGCATTAACACAAGTGGTCAAAAGGGCCCTTTGAATTTTAAAAAAAATGAATTTAAAAAATAAAAAAAAGATCATTTTAATAGAAAGTTTAAAAATTTTATTTATTTTTATTATAAAGATTAATATGAAATGTATCCATTTGAAAAAAAAAATCATTGAATTATAGAGTCCATTTTATTTAAGAAAAATTTTTATAAAAGAGCAAAGAGAAGTCTTCCGTAATAGGTTTGCATTGAGATAAAAATTTCAGTTATCTAAAATTAAAAAGTTACTTTTAAAAATAGTTTTGAACTTGGTCTCTTTTTCTAACTTTCTATGGAACTTATTTTAAATTTCCAAATATTCAAAGGTATATAATGTCATATTGTGGGATGAGCATTGAAAGTGATTTTAAACATACATTTTCTCCTGTGAAAAGAGAAAATGCCTCTCTGGTATTTGAATTGAAACCGAGAAATTGCAAACAAATTTAATAGTGTGGAACTAAAAGATTTTAGATATGATAATCACTATTCACTTGCCAGGGTTAAAGAAAGTTTTATCTCGTTTAAAAACGCTTTTTGAATAATTAAAGATTCAGAAAAACATTTTTCTCAAGCGGACGATAATTATTTAAAAAATGGTTCTGAGCATTTAAATTTGTTTTTATTGAAATAAATTTAATGGGGGGGATTTTTATAGGAATCTAAATAATGAAATGGAAGGCAACAGTAAGCACTGGCCAAATGAAATGCTCATATTTAAGGTGTGTTTCAATTTTTTAGGGACACTAGTAAAAATGAAAATAAAAGCGTAAATAATAAATATTTGACATTTATTTCTGAAACAAGTTAGATAAATAACAAAAATAAATATTGTAAGATAATTTAGATTAAACAAAAAAAGATTAAACAAATAAATTTCAACTTTGAAATAACTAAACAAAAGAGTAGTACACATTTTGTGTTTCAAATTTTTAGAGACAGCAGAATTAAAAGCTTCAAAACTTCAAATTAAACTTTTTTACCGTTCAATATTAGCACTATTTTTTCTGATGACATCATATATTCTGTTTGGCATAGAATATATTAGGTTCTGAAGAAGTGTTGGATGCAGAG
The DNA here is from genome assembly GCA_026543865.1 of Argiope aurantia. Lineage (NCBI taxonomy): Eukaryota > Metazoa > Arthropoda > Arachnida > Araneae > Araneidae > Argiope > Argiope aurantia. The sequence continues at coordinate 203,926 of JAPMOR010073310.1, forward strand.
AATACCAAGCATCCATTATTGCTTGTTGAAGTTGCATTTTCGAATGAAATTGGCGCCCTCCTTCATAAACTGTTCTTGCCAAAAGACCCCATAGATTTTCAATGGGGTTTAGATCAGGGCTTCTAGCTGGCCAACCCATAACTTTCACATTGTTATCTCTAAACCACTTTTTTGTTGATTTTGAACTGTGGATAGATGCATTATCTTGTTAAAAAGTCCAATTTGGACCACATATTTCAGGTCCTGCATTAAGTAAATGTGTTTGTAACATTTCTTGGTATCGATCAGAATCCATTCTTTCATTCACAAATGCCAGTTCGCATGTACCATTGAAGCTAAAAGCTCCCCAAATCATAACAGATGCACCGTCCATTTGCCTTTTGGAGAAAATCTCTTGTTCTTTTCTTAGATCATGCCAGTAATATCTCCAACCGTCTGGCCCATCTAGATTAAACTTCTTCTCGTCGCTGAACATGACTTCTATCCACTCATCTTTGAAATGCATGTATTCCTTTGCCCAGGATAATTTTGTAATTTGTGTTGTTTGCCAAGTGGTGGCTTGCAAGCCTTTTTCGCATATTTCATGTTTTTATTGCTCTTGATTGATCTCCAAATAGTAGTGTAAGAATATCCCAGTTTCAATTCTTTTGTTGCTTTTTGTACTAATGATTTTCCATTTACATATTTCTGAATAATTCTCCTGCGGGTACGTGAATCGAGCTTTGGCTTAGGTCCTCGCTTTTGAATGGCAGTTGATTTCTCATTTAACTGCTTCTCATAATTTTCCACAGCACGTTTTGAACGTTTTATGAGGGCTGCCATATTTCTCAAAGACTTTTTTTCGTTGTAATAAGCTTTTATTTGGTCTTTTTCAAAATCTCATAACCATTTACATTTAGCCATATTCCTTCGGCAAAAAATTAAGTACTAACGTGGACGTTTTCAATATAAGCTTTTAAATTTATTAAAACCACTGGTAGTAAATGAAAATGAGCAATAATAAAGATTTAACTTGAATTTATATACCATCGCATCTAGCTGTCCCTAAAAATTTGAAACACAAATTTGGCATTTTTTTTCTATTTTCTTCTTTTATTAGCATTGATATTTATTTAATTATTTTAGATTTTTTGTTATATTTAATTTTTCATGTTTTTCAAAGAAGTTTTTACAGATATTAGGTAAAAATTTTTCCGATTTTATGCTTTTATATGGTGCCCCTAAAAATTTGAAACACACCTTAGAAAGTAAGCTGACAAAAACAAAACTATGGTTAATATTATAATCAAAAAAGATTACCCTATTTTGTCACTTGATGTCTTGTATATCTGAATAATCATTTGAAAAAACATGGATGCCAATATCAGTCAAAATGTAGCCCTTACCGCCTCATGGAGGAGGTATGACCTGCCATCAGCCATTTATTACCATTCAGGAAAGTCATGAAAAAGATATATTTTTATTAAACACTTAAACGTTAAACATCAATTGACACAGGAAGAGTGAATAAAATATCCTTTACCGATTTAATAGGAAAAATAAAATCTTCACAAAGATATTTCAAGAATAAACAAGGAGAACTTTGTTATTTTTCAAGGAGTGAATCACATTCTATTAATGCAGATTTTTCAAGCTGGTAGAAATTTAAATGAGCGAATTTTAGCTGGAAATTGTAACGAAAAAATCAAACGACAAACATAGAAGTTGCATAGACATAAACAAAGTTTCGTTTACAGAAAGGACTAACACTATCCGTTTATTTGCTATTTCGATTTCGAAGCAAAAATCAAAATATCTCAGTTAAATTGGATTAGATATTTTTTCCCAAATTTCTTTTTTTCCGAGTTATTTGCCACCTCCAAATTCTTTGTAGATGTCTTTATACTTCCAAAATACAACGAACATTTAGAGGAAAGTTCGTAAAACATTGCTGAACTATTATTCAGGTCTCTGAAAGAAATAAAACTTGGTAGTCAGATACTAAAACGAGGCCTATCTACTCAAATAAACCTTTTTTTTTTCTTTTTACTTTTGGACTTTTAGTGACGGGGATTTTTGTTTCCTTTGGTGTTCTTCATTGTTTGATCCAAGATGAACAATAAATCCCTTACTCTCTTTTTTTTAATGCGTCGATTTTTTTGTTACAGAGAATTCTGCGAATTCTCTTATCACGTTGAAATTTTTAAAGATTCATATGACATATCTAAAATCAAGGGAGTAGACGAAGTTGTTTAGAGAAATTCTTTATTGTCTTTCTGTTAATATTGAATGAGAAATAAAACTCAACAAGGAGCTTTTTACTGAGAAGTCTTTATACATTTTAAAATAAGGTATTTTGCTGCTGTTTTCTAGAAACTAATATTTGGAAAAAGTTCGAATGTTATTCTCTCAGCTATATATGATGAAAATGTGAATTTATTCCTTGGATTTTAAGAAATAAACTTATGGTCTGTTATATTAACGTCTCGTTTTAAGGAAACTCTAGGGCTATTTTGGTACATGCCTCATAACTTTGAACCACAGTTAGATGACGAGGATGACACCAGAGCTAGCACTCCCTCTCCAAACTTCCACACCACACTCGCCAGAAGACGTTTGACCCCAACGGATTTAACGCGCACTAGACACGGCGATTCTTCTATGAAATCGGATCCGAGCATGAAACCCTCCAGTTCTGAGATCGAGTTCTTACCGCCAGGCCACCGCAACAAATAAACTTAAGAGTTTTTGAACAATGATTTGAATATTTTGTTTAAATTTCCGTTTCCTGAGATTGTGACAAATTACTTTCAAAGTAACCGGAATTACCAATGACACAAATAGTTAGTATCTAGTAACTACTAAATTCATTGAATTGGATTACTACTAGAATTAGGCTGATTTTTATTTAGAAACTACATAAAAAAATTAGTGAACCAAAAGAAATTTTAAATAAAATATACATGATTGTAAATGAAGAAATTAGAGTGAAAAATTTTCATGGATGATTTACTGTGTTCACTAATTTTTCTTCAAATGTTTATATAATATTTTATACAAATATTTGACGATTCAGTTTCAAGTAAAATTTCAAATCAAGTGAAAATCTGAATTTCGCAACATCAGAAATAGAAAAGTATCTTCTTTATTTAAAGTTAAGTCCTAAAATTTAGTTTGATTATTAGAAATATGCACTTAGAGTCGTTATCGATTTCAATAAATATGTTTTTCTTACAAAATTAATAAAAGAATATCAATATATGCAATTAAAAAGCCGATGGAAACATAATGTTATAGCAAGTTATAAGAAGATGGCAAGTTTCCAAAAGAATATTAATTATCGCATCAGGAAACAAGTAATTTTTTATTTACATAGATTTCAACTCTTTCCAAAATTTCTAAAATTTGCGAGTATTTTTTGATACCAAAAATTACTGAGGAAATTCTGATCCAAAAATGTAGATGGTTCTATTAGTTTGTCTATTTGTGAAGTAAACAATTTGTCTTTATTCTATATGCAACTGTTTGATGAATAACTATTTGAGGAAAAAGAGCAGTAAGTGAGATAAATTATTTACCAATAAAAGTATTTATTAGTTTTAAATAAAACATAACATAAAGTTATTACATAAAGATGAATAACTTAATTTTTTTCAACTGCGCCAAATAAATTTTTAATTCCAGCAATGTTTTTTTGTTGGTTGAAAGATGTTGATAAGCGTGAGTTTCGAATTGAAAAAAATGTAATTGTGTAATTCAATATTTAGTAGAAGTACAACAATTTTAATGATGAATAATTAGGATTCTATCACATTTAATCAATTAATAAAGCATTAATCGATCAGTTAACAATGGCAAAATAACTTTGGATAAATTTAATTTATAATGTAAAAGTGTATAATAACAAAATCTATTACAGAACAATATAGACTTTCTTTTACGTCGAATAATAAATTAAATGCAACCGAGTCCCAAGAAATTAATTAAATGTTGGGAAATGTTGCACAAAACTGTGGTTTGTGTTTATAACTAATATTAAAAATCGATGAAAATTCCTTATAAAAAAAGACTTGTCTCAGATTAATGAAAGGAATTATACTTTTTTAATTATAGGATTTTATTAAATTCCTTGTTGCATTTCTCTTTCAGTGTTATTAGTGAGAACAGAAAATTATGTTTCTTTTTTTTTCTCTATTTATTTTATAATTTTTGATTAATATATATTTTTGAACATAATATTAATTTTGAAGTAGGGTTTTATCACTCTCAGCCGGTTGATTGAAAAAATTAAATATTCATCTTAGGTAAAATTCAGGAGAGCAGGATTTTAAATTAAATATTTTTAATTTTACTTTTTGATAACTGAGGATTTAATTACACGCAACGAAATTTGTTGAATCCATTATTTTTTTTTTACAATAATTCGTAAAGCATTTTCTGCAGTGGAGATTTCAGAATTTTTAATAATCATTTTAAAAATAAGAAAAAATAAAATAAAAGTAGTTAAACGTTAAAAATGTCTAAAAACAAAATTTAATATTAGGCCAAGCAATTATTAGATTTGGGATTCTCTGCCAAAGTAATAAACTGTATCATTCTACAGACTATTAATTTGCACCTAACTATAATGTCTGAAACTAATTATGTCCAATTAGTTAGAAAGACATTACGAATAAAAGTTATTACTGTGTCTGCTAATGAAAGAAATTAATTGATAAGGAATATAGTTAGATTTCAAAGACGTTCTTAAATGCATAAAAAAATTCTTCCGGGTGAATTAATATAAGAATACAATCCTTCTCTTGACAATCTTTTCAGTCAAGTGTCTGAGAAATAAATCGATTTCATTTAATGCTTATGTTTCATACTAAGCTTTAAAAAATCAGAGTTCCTACCATTTTGGATAGTTTTTGTTCTCAGATTTTTGCTTTGCTACCTCTTCCAATTACGTTGAGAATTTTAATTTTCTGAAATTCAATTAATATGTTTTATTAATTTATTTTATTAATTTATGTGGATGAATATATATTTTAATAATAAGTTAATTTTCTGTAAATTTAATTGTTTAAGAAAATCAGATTTGATTTTCAAATACTGAATATCTTGATGATCCAATACATATAAAGGATTAACTCATAATAAACTTAAATTATCCCTAGAAATATGTCCTTATTAGAAAAAATAGCAATGTCAGTTTCCGTTTAATTCAAATACATGGTATCAAAAAGATTCGTAATTCTGTTTAAAAAAACTCCTATAAACAAGATGCCCTATCAAAAAGTAAACCCAATAACGAATTTTAGTATACATAAACTTCTAATCGAAAAGCAATTTAAATAACGTTAAAAAAATAAGTAAATAAATTGATTCGATGAAAAATCATAAAATATAAATTTTGTACGTCAGTTTGGCCCTATTAAAAATACTTATATTCTCGACATAGTTAAGGTTTTAGATAAATCAGCTGGAGCTGTCTCGCCGAAATTTTCTTTCAGACTCTCTGAAGGATATATACCGCTCCCAGCTCCCACATAAAATTGGGGATCTTGGGCAGGCCATGAGTATTCAGATATTAATTTCCACTGTCCAGCACATGAGAATTGCATGATTTATTGTATAATAAAGAAAACTAGTATTTATGTATTATTAATTGTTTACCATTGGCGAGCGATGGTTATTAAAGTGACAATTTGAATAGTAATGGTTGGAATATGGTTGATATGCAAGTGCCATAACATCCAATATATATATTGAACTTTTCTTTAGACCAGTTGAAATTAAAATTTGATACAGAATTACAATTGTTGTCACAAGATCGCAGGCCAAATTTCATTAACCAAAGTTGTTATGTTTTTAAATTATCACGCTTATATACATACAAAAGGACGGACAGAAGGACGGTCAACATCTTGACGAATTTACCTTCAAACCTGATACACGTCTATAGTTCAGACGGTAAATCTAGCTCCTTTCGTTTTGTAATTTTCGGGTTAACTAGCATTAGAACTGCCGGATAGACAGACTTTCTCTGAATGCATTTCCTTCAAAATTTGATATTTAGCTCAAATTTTTTTCAGTTATCGTGTTTACAAAGTTACAGACAAATGCCGAAATATGTTTTTCGTACGCAGGAAAGTCTGGAATGTAAACGTTCGTCAAAATTTCAGATGATCTAATTTTTTGATAATTACAGTATTTATTTATTTATTTATTTTTGCATACTTCGTACAAAAAAGTATAAATATGTTTAGCATTTTTACGGGTTTATTGTAAATATCTTTTAAGCAGTTAAGGAGTTTTGAAAATGAGAAAATCTAAAATTACATTTTTTTCTAGCAAAAAAAAAAATAAAAAGAACCAATGTTTTTATGTAAAATCTTCCATCGAGAATGCGAAAAGTAATTTAGTATTGTGCATCTGATATTAGTGATGTTCAAAATTTTGCATAGTTGTCTGATGCTTCAAAATTTGAAAATGATTTAGTTTATTCATTTCATATCGGTTTATCATGAAAATAGACTTAAGAGGTATATTTCCTGTCCCTTTTTGTACTTCAAAAAGTCTGTAGAATTAAAATTGCAACCATTTTAACACTTACATTTTCTGAAAAAATGGATTCATTAAACGAAAAGTGAGAGTGCAAAATTGCAGTAATAAAGAAAAACCTTCCAATGTAGTAAATCAGCAGCTTGGAAAGAGAAGAAATCGTTCAAGATATTAAAAATATTCTTCATAAGAGTTGATAATCACTAGACGCCCTAGCAGAAGATATAAAGAACATTTTTTTCCCTCAAAATCTTGTCATGCGAGTCACATAACTTAAAAAGAATGAATACACAATTTTTTCTCAAACATTTCAACTCACATTCTCATCAAACATTTCAACTCAACAAACATTTCAATTTGCAAAAACACTTTTAAGTTCCGCGTAACAATAAACTTAGACTTACACTATTTTAATGAAAATTCTCCCCATTTGATGAAAATATCTACCAGCGAATGGAATAATTGTATTTTTTTTACAAATTCACAATTTAAAAACAAACTTCAAATAATGTAGTAATCTTTAACTCGTTAAAATGAATTGTAAGATGAAAAAACTCACTTAGGAATTTTAAAGAAAAATGCAATCCTAACTTACCAGGCTGTTTTCATTCCTTTGTGATTCGCCAGTTCGCATTCCAGTTTCTCGGTATGTAGAATTATCCGAGCTGGAGGATTTTTAACCGAGCTATGTCAAGCCGAGTTTTCGAAAGAAAAAAAAATCTAGACATATCGCCAAGACATAAACAACTTTGGAATACGGCAATTGTAAATGCGCCGCTTATACTTACATTTTTTTTTTCTTTCTTAAATAAGAATCAGGAACGCTTGGTTATAATAGGAGTTTTCATAAGGCTTCGAAGTTCCTTGTAAATTATTTCATACTTTAAAAATAGTATGAACATTTAATGGAAAGTTCGTAAAGTACTTTTGGGGTATTATTGAGTTTGCTTACATTTTTTCTTTCTTAAATAAAATTCAGAAATGCTTGGTTATAATAGAAGATTTCATAAGGCTTCTAAGTTCCTTGTAAAATATTTTATACTTTAAAAATAGTATGAATATTTAATGGAAAGATCGTAAAGTACTTTTGGGGTATTACTGAGTTTGCTGAATGAAATTAAACTTCATAGGCAGCCACTAAATCATGGGCTATTTAAGGACGCAAAGTTTTTTCTCAATACTAATATTATTATTTCTATTATTATTTTGCGTTTTAGAAATAATAACCAATGTTTCTTTTAAAACCCTATTTCTTGGTATATTCAACACTAAGTCACTGTCTTGTTTAAATAATCTGATTTTCAAGTAACTGAATAATGTATGCCTTATCTTTTTCAATTTGAACTTCATGTAGTATTAATGTAAAAGTTCGAAAACTAAAATTTAACGATCGGAATAGAGTAAAATTTTGTACCATTTCTCAGTTAATATTTTATAATTAATAAAATACAAAAGTAAACCTTTTCATGATACCCTTTCGGTTCCAAAAAAAAATAGTAGCAGTTGAGGAATTTGATTTGTCTCATAACAATAGAAAAAATTGAATAAATGTATGGACCGCCATTTGCTATCAGAAAAATAAATTAAATTAAACAATTAATTAAAACTATTACTCCTAATTTTTGTTTTTAGTGTTTATAAACGAATATTCCAACTTTGCAGGTCCATTAAAAGAAAACAAAACAAAGTAAAGCCTGCATGTTCATCATAAATCACAAATAACAGCTGAAAGTTTGAATTCAATAAAGTTATAAGTGTTCAGTGTGAGCCTCTCTTGAAATACAGATCTCATAGTAGTGCGATCGCTCATCCTATAATTTTTTACGTGCATGCTGAGAAGATTTTAAAAGATGTAGATATGCGTGCAAGACGATGCTTTAGTTTTTTATCTGAGACTACATCAAACAGCAGGTCTTGTTCCCCTGCAACCAACTGGCATTGATAAACTTAAGACATGCATAACTACAGTCTTTCAAAGCATCATATCAAAGATGTTGAAAGGGTGTAGGCGGCGTGATCTTCGTATCATTTGTATTTTTGGAGGTACTTAAAACGGACACTTTTAACCATGTTGAATTATAATTTTCAACTATTATTTGTAATTTCCGATGAATAGGTGATATTTTTTTATAGCTCTGTAAATTTGAGATACTCATTTATAAACACCCTGCAGCTTCTGGATTTTTCAGTAATTTCGATATTGGATATTAAAATTGTTGGTCTCTCGGCTGCAAAGCTTTGCTTTCTTTCTGTAAGAAACGATCTATTGATGCTTAAAACTTCGCTTTATGGATTTTCTTTTTTTTTAGAACAATATAAATTTGGAAACTTAAAAGACGTGAGTCCTTCATATTATAGTGCCTCTTCTACCAAGAGAAATATATCTAAACTTTTCAAGTTTTTCACCGCAATCTCTGCATTTACGTCCATAATTTTTCTTTTGCAAAGACTCAACATAAGCATAAGATTCATTTTGTCAATTATTCTCGGAAGTGCATTTCCAAGCTCCTGACATGGTCATTCGTTTGCAGTTAAATTATAATGCAAACTGATGTATTTGCGCCTTTTTAAAGCTTATTGCTTTTCTCTTGATGATCAAAAATTTTGACTCGACTCAATGTTTTCTTGAAAACTTTCTTTTTTTTTCTCATTTTTTTTACAATGGTCTAATATCCAACAGAAATTAAAGAACTTATTTCGGTACTTTAGATACTTTATACATTTCGATGTCAACAGTCAACAAACAGTAACAGTCAAATATACAAACCACTTTAGAGAGTCAATTGTAATTTAACTGGGATGTCATACAAATTGATTCCATTGCTTATCTTGCAACACACATAAAATTTGTTATCTTTTCTATCAATATGAATTAATATCTTCACAATAGTTTCTATTTATATAGCACTTTTACTTAACTTCATTTGTTTCATTTGACTCCTAAAGATGGCACTTTATAATAGATGTTTCACTCATTTCCGGGCCTTCTTGTGTTTTCAAATTCTACATATTTCTGTATTTCCCATGACAGTACCCTAATTTAATATTTTTAGAATTTAGAATTATTTATTTATTAATTATCAACTTAACTTAATTGACTTAATTGAGTTGAATTTGGTTTCTATTATACTATATTTCATGCGTGAAGGTTGATTACGTAATTCTATGCAATTTATAATGCTGAAAGACAAAATTATGACGAAAGGTAGAAAATATTTATGATGGAAAAACAGTTCAGTTTGTAGTATAGAAATAAAAGTCTGTTTTTAAAAATTTTCATTTCTTATGAATTAATTAAAATTTAAAATTAATTACTATAGTTTTTTCAGATTTCGCAGTTGAAAATTATTAATTATTGGCTTATATAAACATATTGCTTAAAAGGAATTTAATTGCATTTTTTTTCCAATAGCAGATTTGATTACAAACTCTGCAATATTATCGTAATATTTTAATGATATATATTGATCTTAAAAAATAGATAGAATACAAGCGTTTTCAAAGTCATCAAAACACAATTTAACGTTTTTGTTTTTAGTCGTAGACAGACATTAAAAATAATCAGACATAGAAACTGTGACGAAGTCACGTGATTATCGGATTTACGACACTTTGTGAAAGAAAAAAAAATGTCCTTCAACACACTATCATGTTTGCTGATAAGTACTACAGCTCTAACTAATCAGGTTTAGTTAGAAGAAACAAATAAAAATAAAAGCAGTGAGAAGGTTCGAAGAGATTGTGTCCACTAATAAAAGAAAGTAATTGCCAAGCTTTATGATTTCATTTAAAAAAAATAATAAGACCATAAAAATTCTTCGAAAGGATTTGTCAGAGGAAATAGACATTCCTCTAGACATAATCTTTTATCAAGTAGTCGAAGTATAAGAAAATGCTTTCATCATCAATATTTGAAATGAAGTATTTATAATCAGAATGCTTTTAAGTTGAGGAATTTTTACTTTTGTCAATAATTTTTTGAAAATTTGAGTTTATATTAAAATCTTTAAATCTTACGAAGATTCAATGCTATATTTTTAAAACAATAACAAATGTAAGTTTTTATTATACTTGTTTAGTAAAAAAATACAATAATGAATATTTATTTTCTTAGAAATGATGCAGATTTAATCCATGTGTTTATATAAACACATGGATTAAGGAGGCAAATTTAATAATCCAGATTATTTAGAAAATGATCAAGTTTTTCTCTGGAATCAGTTTTTAATTTCACCGTAAAAACAACAAATTATTTTTTAAAGTACTTGATAATTTTATTAACTTATCCAATATATATAAATAATTAAGTGTAGGTTTCATTGAGTTTCGGTGTCACTTGCTTTTCACAACTTTGCTTATCTCTTCAATTTTATTATCCTGTTTTCACAGTCTAAGCCTTTGACACAACATGTTATTGATATCTGTATTAAGATCTCAAAACACGACTAATGATAAACATCAAATGCTAAGAACATAATCTTATTACATATGATGGTATGCTCTGCAATTGCGTAAAAGCTGAATCAGGTCATTGGATTTGAGACTTTAGCCGCGCTCGATCCGGGACAATGTTTTGTTGACTATGCAACAGAGTTTTTACCAATGAAAATGCAGTTCTTATTTGACGCAAATATCTTTTTAGAGATTTGAACCACATAAGAATTGTTTGTATCTCCCGGGATACAAACATAATGAGTGGTTTGTTTTTATATTCCACTGCTATGAACTTTAGCTTCCACGTTCATTAATAGAGATTTTTCCAATTTAAATTCGCATTTCTATATCCTCAAATTATTATAATTGGAGTGTTATTATACCCCAGAGCTATGAATTTTAGCCCCCACATCTTTAATAATTAATTTCCAATTCAAATTCGTATTTCTATAACCTCAAAAAATTCTAATTGGTATGTTTGTATATGCTACTCTATAAAATTTAAACCCTTAATATCTGGACAATAATAAGTTCCAAATTGAATTCCTTTTATTAGCTTTCTTTGAAAAGAAATATATAAGAACTGAGAAACATCAAGTTTTGATTCAAAAATACTATTAGCATATCAACCTAATAAGAAAGCTGTTGTGGGACTTTGGATGCCATTCGGTCGAAAATTTCGAAGTATTTTCTTAAGAAAACCTTCAGAAATTAGTAATATTTAAAACACAAAAATGAGAAATAACAGATATAAATTATACGATGCGTGTAATATATTACTCTTTCAACCACTTTTATTACCTTGAGCATGGTCCGATAAATCCTACCTTGATATACGACAGAAGGAAAAGAAATTAAAGAAAAAATAACTCTTGATTCTTTGCTACAAATCTTGTTTTCGTAGATATGGTTATTCTTCAAGAACATAATTCAAGATATAATGGGATTTTTATAAATAGAAAGAAATTGTAAGCGTGGTATTTTTAATGAAAATGTGGAAGTAATCAGCACTGATTTTTTATGACTTTTAAATGGGATTTCAGACTTTTAGAAATCCATATGAAAAACTAATTAAATTTTACCAATCACAATTAAAATCTTTTTTTCCATTAATGAAATTGTAATATTTTATTTCATAATATGCACACTTGTATCGAGGTGACGCAGAATATGAAAGTTTGCATTACTGGATTAAAGGTTATTTGAATGATCTAACAGCATTTAAAAGAAATAAATCAAATTGCTGACATTCCCGCCTAAAATATATTCCAGCATGGAAGTTGAGGCAATTCGACTTCACAGCCATCATATATAGGAATGAAAATTTCCTGAAATTATAATTAGTTGTTCTCTTTTTTTTTCTCCAATTGCTGAATTAAGGCTAGAGAGTCGTCCAGTTACCTGCACTTCTTCGACGGGACCTTCTTTCTATACGAGTGGTTGTAATGTTATCGGCGATGTCGATTAGAATTTGACTTCAGAACTCGCAGTGTTATTTTGAAGTCCGTGATGGTTTGGTAGTAGGTTTTCAGTTTTGAGAACGAACGGTTCCAAATTTGAATCCCGTTTCTATCAAAGAAACGTCAGTTAAATGTATTTGGCACATATTAAATCCGTCAAAGCCAAAATCCCTCCCACTACTACTTCGGAAATTTGCTTAGAGGGCTGCCAATTCGAGTATCGTTCTCAATGTATGACAGGCATTGAAAATTACGAGATCTGTTAAAGTGCTTCAAAACGGTACATGAGTATTTCTAAAAAAAATAAACTAAATATGACCATGCTGTCTCTACTATGATCATGCTTAGATACGGCTATAATTACATAACTATTGGCAATTTCATTTCGATTGTCAAACAAAAAGTGAAATTTTATTAACAAATAAATAACGATATTAATTAATTAGAAATAAAAATTTAAAACTAAGTAAATAACTGCAGAAGAAAAAATTCGTTCTTTTATTTCTAATAATAGCAATAATACTCCACCAGTACAAATATTTTGAAGATTTTTGTCTTCGCCCCACTCACTGCGCCCTTCTATATAGCATTGAATAAAATATACATATAATAACCCATTTATTTAAAAAAAATGCTACTCGTGATGGAAGCAATATTTATTACAGAATTAACCAAAACTATTAAATCATGAAACAAAAATTTTTCGGAAGCTAAAATTAACATAAAAACGTCCACATGGCTTTTAAATTGATAGAATTTCAGTGAATAGAAAATGTCAAAATATCTTACATTTGAATCTAACAGAGCGATTTGAAAATCCAGTGCTTTCTAAAATGTGAATTAAATTCTGAGTATGTATAATTGAAAGACGGGAACGTCTGTTTCTAATTAACAAACTCGAACGATGTATTCCAATTTAATGGCATGAGAAGAGGACAATGCAAATTTCGGTAAATCGTGATGGCTGGTTATCGCATTTTAAAAATTACCATCATTTGCAATTATTTATTGAACATTAATTCTGATGAACGAAACTGAATTATTAATAATATTAAGAGTTTTTCAAATGAATAATGAGGATTCTATTTCTTGTATATATTTCTTGAAAATGTAGAATTTATTACTTTATTGATAAGTAAGTGAGTAGGGCTAATCAGATAAATAAAGTAAGAAATGAACAAAAAAACTAATAAATAAAAAAATGTGCAATCTTTATTTAAAATTTTACCGAAATCCTTTGAAACAATATCTTGTTTTGACTAATAATTACATAAAATCCATTCGAAACAAGACAAAAATATCTTAATACATTTCTATATTCTTATACAATATTTAATGGTAATTCGATTAATAAGAAAAAAATCAAAAGAAAAATAATAATCAATTGGATATAAAAAACAAAGTTATTTCAAAAATAATAAGTAAACATTTATTTGCTTATCTCAGATATTAATCACAAGTTATTTCAATAACATACTTCTATGCATTACAATTTTCTCTAATCTTTTTCATACAAAATTTTAAAACTGAATATCTTTATGCTATTTATACATATGAATGGTATATAATCTGCTTTCAGCGAAATTACAAAAATAAGAGAGAAAAAAATTTAAAATATATAAAAGAAAATACTGCATAAGCTGCCCCAATATTGTTTTCAACTCTATTGAACTTACGGTAAAATAATTGCCTTCATTATTTTTGTTGAAAGAAATGTCAGATTAATCTTCCCATCGTTTGAGATTATAAAACTATTCAACAAATCGAAGAGATAATAATTTTAGTGCCAAATATATCTTTCCGGATTATAGAATTTAAGAGGATTTCAAAATAAATCGTTGAAATTAAACATTCCATTTATCATTTATTCGCTTTTTTAATGTTTATTTTTAATATTAGAGAAACACTTTAAAACTTTTATCATTTTTACAAATTGAGGGCTTTAAAGTTTTATTTATCATATTACATTATTTACTTCTGTTTAAAAAAGTGGCATTTTTTGTCATTATTGATCAGATACTAAACTATTTTTTTTAACTTGAAGCATTGGTATTATATACCATTTATCCGTATAGCAATTCATGAATAGAGGCACTTTTAAATAATTTCCAACTATATTTTCAATGGAATTATAAAATAATAATTATATATTTCCATGTTTAATAATGTTTTATATTTTGAATGTATGTTAAATAATTATGATAAAATAAGCTACTCTTCATTTTTATAGAATTTCCAATAAGCATTTCGATATCACAGTTGCTAATATTTCTTACAGACAATAAAAATTATTTTCTTCATAAACTACTAATTTCACAAGACACTCACTGGTTTTCCGCCTGATCGTTCAAATAAATTTTCTCTGCTTTTCCTCCAGGGCTACTAATCCGTCACATTCCACGTGAGCGTTTACTTTTCTTGACTACCAAGCAAATAAAAAATCTTTTCGGCATAACTTTCAAGACAACGGGAATGAGCTGCCATCTAGGGTTAGGAAGGAGAACTAATCTCAACACTTAGAAAACTAAATATCGAAGGGATATCAATAAAATTTAATAACAATAGCTTTTAACTATGCAAAAACTGATAAAATAAAATATTCATTGAGAGGTATCACATTCAATGTATCAAAACAGGTCTCCATATGAATAAAGAAAGATTTTTCTTCCATTTTTCAATAGCACAATCACAATATTCTTAGTTCAAGGACAATTCTTCAAATCTTTCCTCTATAAGAAGACATCATTAGTTAAAACTGTTCCCTCTGTTGCCTGAAGGAGGCTGTTAGCGTAAAGAAGACTAATGCCTTATGTTTCAAAAGGTTGAATTTTTTTCTTTTAAATTAAAAAAATCAAGAAGTTTTCTTTAACAATGTACAAGAACATTTATTTATATCATCACTTAGTTTCGATTTTTTTTTATTTTGTCATCTTTAGGAGGATTCGGATTAATCTTGTATTCAGGTATTTATGGAAATTTTCAAGTACAGAACCAAAATTTTCATATTGGTCATTGGTATCCAACTACAGTTATCGAGCATTTCTTCTTCCTAACTAATGTTTTTTTTGTTTTTTTTATAATTATATTAACTAAAAAATTGGAACCGGCTAATTATTTTCAAAGAGTTCTATTTTTCCATGTATATTTTTAAAATGAAAGGAAAATATATAAGATCAACGAATATAAATTACCTGAAACTATAAAAGATGTCTTGGTTACCTGGGATGCAATGAGTACTAGAAAATGTGCAGTAAATCGTGATAGAGATTCACAACGAATTTTTAAATGTCTGTACTGAAGAAATACATAAATAGCAAACCAGAAAAGATTTAAAAGATATTTGTGTTTTATAAAATTCGTTCAAAGTTATCTGAAAAAAATTCAATACTTTTATGCTCTTGTATATTCCATTCTCCCGCTATCAGCATCCCTGCTATTCTAATATAAAGTATTAATTTTTAATTTTAGAGAAACGCATATGTTGCATTTACTTCTCTTATTAATCGTTTTTTTTTAACTTTTCAATAAAAGTTAATATTTTTTCATGTTTCGGTATACAGAAAAATAAAAATAAAATATGTGTTTGTCCAAGACGCTTAAACTTTAAAAGTGAGAATCGAAAATGGTAACATTTATTTTCAATAGTTTTTTTTTCACGTGCATAGAGGGTTTTCTCTTCAGGGAACACAACTAAGAATGTTAGCTTTCATCAATAATGAATAAGAAATGAACAATAACTATTTAATCCTTTATTTAGCAATGCGTTAGTAAGTTTACAAATATATATATATTTAATTTTTTAAAATGAAGGGCAAAGTTGTTAAATTGTTAATTATCAATGATCAATTCGATGAAAATTACTGGATTTTTTCAATGGTTAAAGAAAAATTGACACACACAAAAAAAAAAACAGTTTTTAAAATAAAAAATATATAGATATTAAAATATTGGAACTTATAAGCATGCTTTACATAATTCTTATCTTCTAATAGATATCATCAATAAGAACCATTGATGCATTCTGTAATATAATGTCGTCTCTTTCAATAATATTTATTTTTTTTCATAAATTTTCCATCCCAAACCTCATTAATTATTCCTAAAAAGTAAAAAATAAACAAATTGTTAACACAAAAAACTCCTTGATTAGTAAAAATATCGAGGGGAAATTTTTTAGTTGGATTTAGTATGTGATCTGTCGCAATTGCACCTATAATTTATCAAATACTCTTTTCAAATTCATTTCCCATAATATGTTAATGTACTTATTTTAATGTATGGCACAAACCTATAATAAGTCTTTGTGTGTGTGTGTGTGTGTGTGTGTGTGTGTTTTATGTCTGAAATATTTTACTGGATTTTATTTGTTGTGCTGTTTTCAAATATAAAAATGGTTTTTCTTTGTCAGTTCTACTTTTTGAGGATTAATAGAGATAAATTATTAAATTATCAAAACTTCAGGAAGCAAGTTATTCCGCAGACATAAGAATCACATGAAAAAAAAGAGAAGGAATAACTCTTGCACTTGTTCTCTCATAGAAAATCATGCGAAGCAATGTGATAAGCAACACTGATGATGAAAATAGATTGTGAAAAATGTTACTAATTATTGTGAACTTAAAAATATTAATTTATCTACTCAGACAGCAAGGGTATTACTTAAAATATTCTTGTTCTTTCTGCTTGAGTTTCCCCCAAGGGTTCACCTCGTAATTGAGAATGAGAAGTTTCCGGCATGGTGGTTGGTTCTCGCCACCCCTGCGGGTATACGAAAAGGTAGGGGTCTGGTTTCTCCCATCGATGACGGGACGTAGGGAAGGGTTGTACCGTGACCAGTGATGGCCCTTAGGACTCAACCACAGTTACCTCCAGTATTGCTGTATCGGCGGTCAGGTCATTCAGTTTTTATCCGTGTGCTTTCGCGAGGGTCGGAGAGTCGGTCTATGATCTTTCTGCTTGTGTAATAGAAAAATTAAAAAATACTACTGTTTACGGAAAGTGTGACCTGGCAAAGAGAGCGCGGTTGTTGGACAAAAAAATTTCATTCGTAAACCGTTAGTCTGTTGATATAGAATCAGCATGCTTCCAATGCATTTAAAGATAGGGTTAATGTAACTGACTCATGAGCAGATTAACTCTTGCATTGTATTTGCAAGACAACAAAGCTGGAAAGTCTTAAAGCTGGAGAACTTAATCGTTACTAAATCATTAAACTTATAAACAATCTTAAATTCTTTGATTACCTGAAGTGAAAAGCGTCCAACTCATTTATCCTCGCAGTAAAAAAATAAAAAAAATAAAAATTTTAAAAAAGATTTAAAAACTTTCTGGTTAACTAAAAGTTTAAAATTGATGTATTTACATAAGCAGTTTCAAAGACATTATTAGTACTATAGGAATATTCATTAGATTCACAGCCATTTACAATTTTCCAAAAAATATTTGCAATACTACTCAAGAGCAAAGTAAACAACGTAACATTGACATAATGAAAATGGAGGACGAATAGCAAGAAAGATGGTATATACATCAGATGAAGCATTACTTTTTGAATCTTTTAGCAGAAACAAACTTCCTACAAATACAAAGTTCATAAAATTAGTAAACAAATAAACAAAATTCATGCAAGAACCAAACAAAAAAGATTTCAGAGTGAAATAAAATAACTTTTTCATTTAATTTTATTCGATTCTTTTCATTTCGAATTTTTAATTAAGCTGTTATAAAATGTTGTATTTTTTTTTCTAAATTTATTTTTTTACATAATTGACAACTGAAAAGACTTTTGAATTTGACACCAATATTATAGGCTTAATGAAATATGTTTACTTAAGTAAAACAGCAGATATATCTTACACACAAGAGATAATGGACAAAAACTAAAATCATATTTCTTCTCAACATATAAAATACACATAAAATGAATTAAAAAACAATTGCGACTTAAATGTGTTATCATTTTATACCACGAAGAATGAGGAAATATTTCGATATGAGGAAATATTTATCTAAGCTTTTAATTGGCAGTAGATTCGTCTAGAGAATGCCATGCAAAAATCTCATTCACTGAAAATTATCTTACATCAAACAAGAAAAACGTTAATATTTATCCTGGTCTTAGATTTAAAAATTTTAATTCTACCATTGTTTTCATTTAGATGTTTATTCTTTTTTCATTGAAATAGTGCTGAATAAAAAATAATTAAAGTGCAGATGATAAATCTACAACCAATACCATCTTTTAATATTATTTTCAAAACGAAATATATTACAATAAGAGGCACTAATATTGATGAACATCCAGTTAAATTCGTGCAAAATTTAATTTATTTATATTAACGTCCCGCTTTAAAGCAACATTAGTGATATTTTGGGAGGGAACTTGTAAATTTCTCTCATTATCAGATAACGAGAATGGCATCTGATCTGGCACACCAATAAAGTTGCACACCGCACAAGCGGGCAGACATTTAACCCCGATGGATTTAACGAGCACCAAATCTTCTTGCAGAAAAATTCTTCAATGGAATCGAGCCTCGAATATGTAAGCCCTGGAACCCCAATGACCAGCCCTTACCACTAGACCACCACGGCCCTCCAAGCTTTCGTAAAAGGAAAATCGTTTTTTATATACATAGGAGGAATCTTGTATATTACGCATAGAAAACATTCGTAATCTTTCAATTTTATCCTTAATGAAACGCAGAAATAACACCGAAACTATTATCACTTCCTCTGTCAGCTTTAATTTTGTCTATTTCTAAATAAATTTCTTTTTCCTATAAGTGTAAAAATTATCAAACAAATTTCATCTAGAAATGCATATTTTCCGTTTAATATAAATTTGCTAGTTGAAATTAAAATAAATGTCTTTTGTTAAGCATATTTTCCTATCATGGGCGAATAATTTTTTAATCAATGCAATAAATCATTATTGTTACACCAAAACATTCTGTTTCCTTGAAACTGTTAGCACAAAATGAGTGTTCACTAAACCGGAATAAATTAGTTTCGTTCCCGAAATATTAAGAGAGAATAAACGTATCCGAATATGTTTCAACAAATAATTAAAAGCAGATCTTGCGTGAAACTGAAACGTAGAAAACCGCAGATTAAGAATTGTTCACCTGATTTCACGACCACAGACAGAAAAATAAGGTGTGTTCTGTGACAGAAAGCTTGCAAATATGAAGAACAGGAGCTCTGAGAGTAATTCCGATTCTCGTAATTATTCATTTTAATTTAATAAAGCTTTCAGCTTTATTATATTACTACATGAAGGTATTCTAAACATTGAAATTACTCTCAGTAACTTGTTCTCAATATTTTTAAAAATGTATTTAAATTTCCCTTTTAAATATGTGATGTTTATATAACAGAAAGATTTATATAAAATGTATTGAATTATATAGATTTCAAAATGCATTATTCTCTCAATAATTAACAGGGGTCCACGGTGGCGTAGTGGTAAGATCTCGGTTTCGAAAGTGGGGGGTTTCAGGCTTGAGTCCCAACATTACCGAAGAACCACCATGTAAGCCGGCGTGGTGCACGTTAATTCCACCGGGGCCGAAAATACTCCCACTGGCATGGCGCGGAATTTTGATGAGCGGGTTCCAGCCCAGATTTCACCCTCATTATCTTACAGCGGCTCAAAATTACAGGGTCCGTCCTAGTGTTGCTTTAAAACGGGAGCTACTATAATTAAACTGTACTCAATAATTAGTAACATCTAGTTCATATATTTCGATGTCATTTCATACCTAATTGCTAATTAAAACTTAGAGAAATAATTAAGGAGGATAACAAGTTTTGTTTATTAGAAAGAATTAAAAATTTTAAACAGTACAGGTAATTTTAAGATATTATCATAACTCAAAAAAATATTTTTTAAAAACGTATTCTGGTTAATAAACTGAAAAGTAGATTTTTTTATTTAAATGTTTTCTTTTTTTGTTTTAATTTATAATACATTATCATAAATTAAGCAATTTTGAAATCGATTTTTCTATATTTCACTACCAGTTGGCATCACTCAAGCGGAATATAATTTGAAAATATAATCGATTAATTGGTAATTAAATTTTGATATTAATCATATTAAGTTGCTATGGAAAATACATAAATTCATAAAAATTCACAGTTTTAATTCAAAGAAAGTATTTTAAAAAATCAATTAAGAATTGTTCACCTGATTTCAGGTACACAGATTGAAAAATAAGGTGTGTTCTGGACAAAAAGCTTGCAAATATGAAGAACATCAGCTTTGACTTCGATAATTACTCATTTTAATTTAACAAACTTTTCAGTTCTATTATATTACATAAAAGTTTTGGAAACATGTAAATTGATAATTAAGGTATTCAAAATGGAAAATACATAAATTTATAAAAAATCACAGTTATAATTCAAAGAAAGTTTGTGAAAAAATCGGTTAAGTATTCAAATTTTATCAGAAACATCAAAGAAGTCAACAAAAACTCTGCAAAAAAGTTCCACATTCCTTTATTCATTTTAATAACAATCTTCATTTATTTGCAGCTGACAAATCATTTATAGACTTTTTGAAATATATTAAAAATTTGTTTCTTACTTGACTAAAGAATAAGTAATTTTGAAGTAGTCAAAACTTCAGATGTCAGAGGAAAAATATATTAATAAATTATTTTTCATCTCCAAATATGCTAGAAAAAGCAATTATATTTCATATATTTTTGAAATTGTTTCTTGGCTGTTTAGAATATTTTCTCCAAGAGTCCCAAAGTTATTCAATTTATATAAGCACACAAGTTTTCATTTATTAGAAAGTAAAATTCTTCTTTCGGAGGCAAGAAGAGCTGCTTGAAATATAAATTTTTAAATTACTATTTTTTATACTTGTATTTTGTTAATGGTATGTAATAAAGAAAAACACTTGATGGTATATAAAAGAGATGAAACAGGTTTAGAAAAATATTTTAGAAAATTTCTAATGCCACATTTTTTTCCCCCAATTTAATTATTGGCTGAAAAGTAATTTGTTCCGTGATGAATTGTAGTTACGTAGGTAGTCTTTGACGAAATCCACGCATTTCTGTACAGTTTTCAATAGTGAGTCTCAAATACATAGAATGGTGGTTTGCTTTCTGTTTAAAAAAATAACATATACGCAATACATATCTGAAATAAATAGAATATATATTTATGAAATTAATAGAATTATTTCCCAAGAAAAAAATGAAATTAAAAAAAATCGATTTTCCTTTTTAGCATCGCTACATAAATCGTAGTTCAATAATAATTTTTAGATCGTTATAGATAGATATTTATTTCCATCTCAGAAATTTATTTCATTGAAATCAAGGAGTATATTTAGTGTTGCTATAAATTACCTTCTGCAAAAAATAATGATGCCAAAATTATCGTATAGCCACCTGGTTTAATAGGCATGCTTAATTAAACATTCTTGATAAGTAACATTTAAAAATAGAAAATTTCTAATTTCTACAGTCATAGAAGAGATAATTAGCAAGCGTTGTGTTTCATTGTTTTAATGCAATCAACGTCGGCATCCTGGAAAGATCACAAAATGATATTTTACTTCGCGCCCATCAAAATCATTCAAGATAGCGAAAATTGAATTTTTATGATTTAGTGAATTTGAATCCCAGAATTACAAATTCTTTTTATTTAGAAGGTTAGTGCCAAGAATACTTTTTAAATAAGATTAATAGATCTTGAGGACTCTATGAAATTTCATAATTTCGTTATCTAAATTTGTTTTTCCTAAATTATTCAACAGTCCAGTTTATTGATTCAAACAGTATAAAATAAGTAATTTACGTCGTTTAGAGCTTTTTATCCCCCAACATAAAATACATGCCTTATTCTACCAATTTAGAAATCAACTCTCAAGTTATGATTAGAGTAGATATGCTATATATTCATAATTAATTTCAACATCCCTTCAGCATAGGTTTTAATAATTAATTGGAATGCTATATGAAGATTAAATTAAAATTTGTTGTCTGGGAAATGCGCTGGAAACATAAATTTTAATTTATCTTTAGCAAGAATTTACCATTAAGCAAATCAGCAAAAAATTTGACATGAAACTTTGCATTCAAAATATGGAAAGTTTTTCCAATATGCAAAGTCTCCAAATGTATTTAAAAAATTTGGATTATATTACCTCTAATTATTTTTGATGAATCGCAGTCATCTTTCTCTTCAACGGTTATTCTTGCTCATATCTGCAAATTTGATAAAGAAAGACTGTTGAAAGAAATTAAATTATGAAATATTCATATGCATGCTAAGTATTAATTCATCGACTCAAATCACGTAACTGAAACTCTGGGAGACATAAATTGGTTAAGTTAGACAAGTAATTTAGATTATTAACAAAATATTAAGAAATAAAGATTGTAAATTCTTATCTTATTTTATCATCGCACTAGAAAAGGGCTTAAAACAGCTCTTTAATCTAACTTTAAGCTTTCATTTGACATGAAAAGTAAACAAATAAGTTCTCATAAAATATAATTATTTAGTTGCATTTAAAAAGTTTTCTACTTGGAAGCATATGTCTGCTTTTGGAGGATTAAAAATTAATTATGAGTACAGAGTTAGAATGGATACATTAAATATCTCTTCATCTTTACACGCTATTTTTTGATACATACAGAAACATTTAATATGTTAACTTCTTTTATATTATCTTAACAGTCATTTGATAAATTTCATTCTGTTTGCTTTGTAACTGATTGCACATTGTTTTAAGGTGAACTGTGATGTAAAGGCAACTATCTTCCAGCGAAAATTATTAAAAAATTACCTACTTGCTGCACGGATGCTACATATTAGCATAAATTATCTTCTATGTATAACCCTTTGAGTTTATAAATTGTCGATACTTGAATCTATAAATTGCTTTCTTCTTTAACTCTTTGAATAGAAGTGCGGCATAAAAAGTGTGCACAAGTGGAAGTATATTCTTAATCCGAATATATACCGGCAAACGTTCAACGTCTACCATTCCTCTAACTACTCATTAGTATTTCCTCTACTTGTTCCAGTATTTTCCTTTAACCTTGAAACCGTTAATTCGATCTGGTTGCATAAGCAATTACAGAAAATGCTCTGTGGCATGTTCCGTTCGTCAACCTGATTATCGTGAGACATCGGAGATTCATCTCACCTCAGCAATATGCCGCTATTTGGGGAAAATAATGCTTTAAACAAGCGTTTTTTCCTAGTAACGATATATAAAAGTGTTTTTGGAATTATGATTGGTTTAGTCTTTTTATCCCTCAGATAATTCAAATTTAAGTACTTCAGAATACAGGAATATAATGAATCTTTAAGGAATCAATATTTAAGATCAATATATAACATTTATCGACTTAGTTGATGGATATTAAGCAAGTCTATGTTTCAGAAAACCTTCTTGAACTGCAAACTCATCCGGATAAGCGTCCTTAAAGAACAAAGTACGTGCCACGGGTATTCATTCAATCAAACCTAAAGAAAGAGGAAGTAATTTCTCAATAACATCCAAGCGTGTCGGTAATTTCGTCTCCAAGCGTCTCGTATTTCGAGGTCTTCTGGTATTAATAGAATTAAAAAATGTAATGCATTAAGATTATTTCATTTTTAATTAAAAATTCCATATTTTGTTTCTCAGTTTTCATAATTTAATAAGTTTGGAACTTTTAGTAGGATGTTTCATTTCGTGATATTTTAATAATCTATTTGATGTCGAGTAATAGTTTGTTTGATTCACATTTGTCAAAGTTTGCAAGTTTGGATGTTCTATAGGTTTCTTCTTTTCCAAAGTACACTCTATACTTTAGAAAATAAAAATGATTCAGTGAACCAACATTTCACGATATTTTAGGAGCATCCTAATGTTAAAATTATGTATGGGTTTTGAAAAAAACCTTCAATCCTATTAAATTTAAGCTTTATTTTCTGCATTCTACGTATCTTGTGCAATTTCAAGAACAAAAAAAATTGTTAATTAACATGTATATAACTTATCTATTTAACCTCCAGTCTTATTATATATTAAGAAATAAAGTTGTACATAGTTAAATAAGCGTTGTGCACAATAAAAAGTAGGATAGCGTATAAAATGCACTCACCCGTCCCGAGTGGTAGATAAAAATTAACCTATGCGAAAAGAATTAAAGAAGCTATAAAAAATTCTCATTTTTCTTCAATTAACACAAACATAGCTTCCAATATTTTTATTGCATTGTCGTATCGCAGTGATACTGCCATATGCTAAAATATTAGAAATCAGCATTGTAAATTAAATAACAAAAAGCTGAAAATTTTAAATTAAAAAAATACTGACCGTCAAAAATCATGGCACAAGAGAGGAATGTTGTTTATGCTCCTTTTCCAAGCGATATAACTCTTTCAAATTTTCAAAGAAGTAACAAATAACTCGATATTTTTCCATTATTCTCTCAGTCAGGAAACATATACCTCTCTCTGTCAAAATACTTTTTTTTTCTTTGATTAAGTTTGTCATTATGCGATCACCCTCTTTTCCAGATAATCATCATCAATAAACTGAATGCATTTCTCTCGTGCTTTTCAAAAACTTTGATTGGAGTTCTATGTCCTGCATTCTTTAATTGATAGCATTCTGCTCTTATTGCTCATCTCCGAAACTGAAAAAGAACAGTCTTTGTTACAAAGAACTGGAAGTAAATGATCTCTCTGTTCATGGTTTTAATAAAGAAGGAAGTTTCATAGGGTTTTCAAGGCGCAATTTTAGCTTTCAAATAGCAGATAGATACTATTTTTTAAGTAAATAGTAACTCACTTAAATTAGAAATTTGTTGTAAATAAGGAATTTTCTTTATAATTTATAGAATATGATATATATAACTTTTAAGAAATTTAAAATTTTACCAGTTTTGCGCTTTTAAAACAATTTATTAATTAATTTGGTTTAATTATTTTGTTTCAACTATAATTGATCACTACATTCCCAATTAATCTAATCATTAAGGAAAACACCATTCTTTAATATCTTTATAGCTTTTATATCTTTATAGCTTTTATATCTTCCTTATATTATTTATTCTAATGATTTCCTAAATTTAAAATGTCTAATGGGTTATTTCTTATTGTTTTTGACATATAATTAAGCAAAGCAAAATAGAAATTTTGAAAAGAATAATACATATTTGTTTTTTTACTTCAAATTCAACATTATGTTAATATTTTTTATATTAACTCCTTGACTGTTTTGCAATTTTTTTTTCTCGTGCATGAGTATAGAGAAAGTATTTTAATCGTGAAAAACTGTACTCTAGATTTTCACGACACTTCATGTTGCGAATTTCCGGAATCCGAAGAAACATTTCTGGAATTATGTTTGTTCGTAAACAATATAATTCAAAAATAGTTTGAGCTAGACAGATTAAATATGATTTATAGATTATATGGCACATTTGTAGATTTCTATAAAATTTTAATAAATTCATTCAGAGAAAGTCTTTCTGTCCGGCTGTCTGAGTACAAGTAAGCACGATAATTAGAAAATGTGGAAAGTTGGATAGATAAAATCTGGCCTATAGATTTAACATCTATTATGTAGATAAAAAGGAAAATCAAAATCAAATCCGTCAAGGAGTTGACCATCTGTCAGCTTATACTTTTCACAAGAAAGCTATTCAAAAGCGCATTGATTTAAATGTATGGAAATTTTTATGTGATTTTGTGTTTATAATAGTAGTTCCATGTCAAATTTCTGTTTCACTCGATTGGAAAAAAGGCGACTAGAATACGAATTCGGTTTCTTGAATCTTGTGCATTAACCGCATCAAATGAATTTATCTCTCAAAAGCGCCTTTTATTAGGATCTTTCGTAACTATTGTTCGCCAATGACATACATTTGTAATATACAAGATCAATAACTTGAAAGTATGCGAGAGGAGATTTCGAGGCTCGAAGAGAGCATTTCCGCTGATTTATTACACACCTTATCTTTATTTCAAAAATGTGCTTTCTTTTTAATTCAATGAAGAATTCACAAAATTGGGTATTATTTTATTATATTCTTAAATTAATTCTTTAGAAATGTTTTTATGAGAACTCACTGAATTTTCATAAACATTTTGTATTTTTTAAAATTAAAATTGGCCTTTAACTGCCTAATAGAAATCGAAACACATAATTGATACCGAATTTCTTGTAATGTTTAGCAGTAATTTTTATTATTAATTTTATGAAAATTAAGATATTTCGAGCATTTCAAAGACGATTAAATTTAAAAAAAAATTGTTTGGAGAAAGAGTCATTAAAATATGTTTACTCCTTTGAATTCATTAACTACTCATTTTATATTCTAATGCAATTTATAATGCTACTTTAGTAGAAAATAAGTATATATTTTGGAGATAAAATTGAAATTTTTTATTTTTGGTTATTTTTTGTTTTCTGTGAAGTCCACCAGATCTCCAATGGACTTTACCGATCAAGGTAAATCCCCTCCATTGGCATGTACGTCCCATCATTGGAAATGAGGTTACTCGACGACAAAACATACTAAATCCACAAGCGCCACGATCAGTTACAGAACTAGAAACTTTTTATCACCATACCTGGAATACTCCTACTTTTGCTGGTTGGGGTTAATACGTAGAGGCAAATGTATCCTTATTCTTAAGGATTACTAAAACATCCTTTCCAGTTAGGTAGCTATGTTGCTGCCCCTCTTTTCAATGATGGGAGGCGGCAGCAATGTGGTAAGAATAAACATTAGTTGCTTCAAAACATAATGTAAATATAATTAAATGAAATCAAAACCTTTTTATTGATAGTTGTATCAGACTACTTGTCATCAGTTTCCAAAGAGAGATATTGCTTCTTCGGAAGTTTGTTTCCACATATTTTACATCCAGTTTATTGCAATTTCAAAAAGCTTATTCTTTGTTGCTTTCGTACAAAATGCAGTTTTATTGCCGTTCTTAGAGTTATATAAGCTGTCTCTCTTCTTTTTTCTATTTTCTAACAGGATAATACTACCTTTTTGAAGAACGTGTTGTCATTTTGATTCAACTAAGAAACTTTTTAAGACTTGAAAAGGTAATTTTTGCATTAAATGTTTGTGAATTTAGTAAATGAGTTAATTTTAACTTGAACATACGATAATTCTATACACGAATGACGTTCGGGTATCACAGTTAAGAGGTTAATACGATAAAATGTTTCTAGAAAACAATGCATTTATATTGAGTGGAACTTTTTTAAGCCTTCAATCTAGGTTATTATTATACGGTACAATTCTTTTCATTTATTTCTAGTATTAACCTTAGATTTATTTCCTTGGTATTATTATTTGATTTATTTCATTAAATGCATGCCTTTAAAAGCATTAGGAATGCAAGCTGAAAAATGTAAAATAGTAAATAATTTTGCATTTCTTTTCACTCTACTATTTTGAGTTATCGCATTTCAAAAGGTCATAACTTGGATGTGATATAAAACCATGCAAGCAATTTTAACAATTTAAATATGATAGTTTAAAGGCTAAAAGTAAATATATTTAAAAACGTTATCGGATATGAGCTATCTCTAGTGAATATCATAAAACTAGAACGAAGTAGTTTTTGAAAATGTGTGCTCTAAGTTTTGTTTTTTGTTTGCTTTTTACAAAATGCTTACAAAAAGTTTGCAGATGAATTTTCGAAATGCTAATTCATTTTCCCAGGGACAAAAAAACTTAATTTTCCCTGAATTCGAAGAAATTATTTTAATTTAAAAAAAGGTTTCTTTTTAATCAATAAAACCTGATACACCTATTTCTTATTTCAGTTTTAGTTATTTTATTCAAGCTAGAAAAAAATATCTAAAATCCGAAATTGAAAGTTAAAAGCACTTTTAACAAAGAATAAGCAATATGAGATATTTATAATGCTTAAGAAAAGCAATGAATTGTAAAGAAGGAAAAATTTCCCATTATTAAGCTGAATATGTTGTGGTAATTAAATTTTCTTTTTCATCATATTTTTAAAATCAGAAAATCTTTGAGATAAACAGCCATCGTATTATTTTCAGAATAAAATCCTTACCTTTGTGCGAATTTTTTGCATTTACTAAATTTTCAATATGAAAAGAAATATTTCCTTATCTCTACAAAAACAAACTATATTAAGTAGAATTCTGTTTCCTATGTGCAGGGATAAAATAATTTCAAATTTTGTCTTTTTTGTGTGTGTGTGTTTTTTATCAAGAAAATAACATACTGCGAAATATAAAATTGCTTTCTAAGATCAACTTAAAAGGAATTTCAAAAAGTTTTTATTGTCAAGCATCAAAATGAAGCGTCAGCAATGTGCAAAAAAGCTATGATTGTCAAATTTTTTCTATTAAATTTGGAAACATGTTATAAATATTTCAAAGAAAAAAAAATATCGATTTCTACTATCTTTTATTAGATGATTTTTAATTGGTTCCATGCTATTTAAATATATAAAATAGATTATTTTCCCAAGTTTATTTTATTTTTTAAAATTAATTACTTATTATAACATTTATTTATTTAAATTATAAATAAAAGGACTATTATTGGTTTTATTTTGAAATGATTGAACAGATACTCAAATTAATAGAAAATAGTAATGAAGAATAAAATGAACAAAATTGTTGAAGTAAAAAAAGAATGTTGAGGCAACAACAAATATCTGATTTTAAATAGCTTAGTTTGAAATGTTGACATCGAAGTAAATTAATTACTTATGTCTGGAACAAAGAACAATGTCTAGAGAGAAACAACCAGTGGAAACTTGTCAAAATACAATGTTTAGAAAAATGTTTTACTTTTGTTTTGAACCCTTTGAAGTTTTGTGCACTTAATGATGATTTTGAATAAAAAAGATGAATTTTAATAATTAATTTCTTTTATTAGTTTACGCAGACTAATAATTTTTTATCATTTTTATTAGGCGTTATATGATAAGCTGAAGACTATTGCTATTTCTTTCTTTCGCAAGAAGTTGAAAACCCAAAAATCATGTGATCTTATCAAAATTACAGATCTCTTCAAAGTCTGACTGAGATTTTAGACCATATCATTGATTTCTTGCCTTCTTTTTAGACTGCTATCTAAAAGCTCTTAAAGCCCATAAACCCATAATAGTTGACATTAACTAATGTCAAATGTTTCTATCTTTTATTTGAAGTCAATCTTTATCTCTAAATAAGCATGATAGGTATGCCCTGGTGAAGTTAAACTCAAAGATTATAATCCACAGAAGGTTACATCTTTTTTATTATCGTGTCCCAAATTCAAAAACTGTGTAATATTCTCACATTTTCTAGTCTCATTGTAGCTCAAAAGTGACTAAGATTATAGGCCATGTTATTAATTTATTGTGTTCTTTTTAGTTTGCCGTTTACAAGATCTTAAATTATCGTACCATTATCTTTATTTTTAATTTATACGCATATCGAAAATGTGTTTATTTTAAAATAAAGGGTATACTTTATAGAAATTCACATCATGTCTTCAATAACAAAATACTTGATGTGTAGCATTTCCTTTGTTAATTCTTTCAAAGGTGAATATTATAATTATCTATCTGCTTACAATTATTACATTGTGAAATAAAATATCTTCTCTTGCGATTGATATTAGATATGGAAACAAAAATTTTATAAAATATTCAATAAAGCAACTAAATTCTGACTGTGTTGCCTGGCTATTAAATCTATTGGCAAGTCATTATATCAATAATTGTTGTACGTAAAGAAATGTTAAAATTCGTAAAGAATTGGATAAATCTTTCTTTATAGTATTCTCATGCCATACATGACCGATAGAATTCCATTAGATTTTAAATTTAGCAATGAATATCAAAATTATATGGTTTTGCAACATTTATTAAAATTTACTTGCTTTCTTGTAGCTTTATAGAATGTAATCATCTATTGTTGAAACAGGCACATTTTATTCAACAAAATATTTTATTCCCATCGAAATTACGCAAATAAACCCTTAAAGAGGAGGGATTTGTAGAAATAGATTTTACAATTGTTTCATTTAAATTGTAAAACGTTAGAAATTCATTCAAATACTCCGCATCATCGATCGGGTTGCAAAGTTGTAAATAAAGCTAAGGAAATCATACACTAATTACAACAACAACGAGCGGTGATGGATTTTCAGATATAGAACAAATGAAAAGTAACTAATTCATTGAGAATGATAATAGAAAAATGATTTTAATAATCATGTGATTTCATAATAACTGTCAATAGTGAAAATAGCATTAGTGAAGAAAATAAGAACATATAACAAAAACGGCTTCAAACAAATTGTTGACTAATACACAGGAAAGGTCAAATTTTTCAAGGGAGAGTGATTTATTGCAAAATTAGACAGGGAGTTTTTTTTTAAATTTATATCATGAACTTGCTTAATGAACAGTATTAAAAATTACTTCAATTAATATTTGTTTAGTTTTCACTTTTTTATTTCAGTATTAGTTTTGCTTGTTTAAACACATATATGCGTATTTCTTAATTTCGGCTAAGCCAAAACATTTTTTAAATAACATTAATTTTGTGGAACTCATTCTCATCATGACCGCAATGTACTAATGATATGAACATTCAGCAAGAGATTACTCTATTTAATTCCTTAATAACATTTGCCACCATTAAAAAAAAGATGAATTATTATTAAAAAAAAGTTGTTCGATTTAATATAAAAGGGAGCCAATAAAAATATTAGCACTAAACTTCAAAAGATGAAAAATTTGAATGGAGGACAATTGACTTTAGAGATAAAATTGGAACACAAAATAATTAACTTCAGAAATTAGACAAAATAATTAATTTTGAAAAGTAATTGCCTCTGGCGTAAAAGTAACACTGAAAAAATTAATGCCTCCTGTGGATGGTTTCTACTATCCGCTCACCTATAATAGCCAACAGTCCCTTAGGGTAGACTTAGCTAATGTAGGTTTAAAAAAAGGAATATAAGGCTGCTGCTTGTGAATAGTTAAAAAATGTGTGGTTATAACTCATTACTGACGTGGATCTGTATCCTTGCAATTAGTAACAGAGTTCAGGGATTAACAACTCCTAATTAAAACCAGCAGGAATCGCTCATTAGCTTCAATCTACAATTTTTACTAAATTTATCTGTGAACTTTGGCGGTTGATCCCTGGCATGGAATTAAAACACGAGTAACCGAGCATCTATTTTTATTTTGGACACTTTTTTCGTATCGATAGAAACCAAAATTAGACATAAAACTGTATTATAATTGTAGTCACAGGACAACATACCGAATTTATTTCATTGCAGTTTTGAGTTATAGCCTTTATACGTATGTGAAAATACCCATTGGCAAATTTGGTGGCATTTTAATTTCAAAATCCATGTACCAAATTTAATTTATCTAGGTCTTTACGTTTTGTAGTTATTGTGATCACTACTCTAACCTCCAGACAGACTTCTGAATGAATTTTGGTCAATATTTGATAGAAATGTACGAATGTATATATACATTATTTTATCTGCCTATTGCAAAGCGTTTTTGAATCATCGTAATTGCAAACATACAGATAAACAAACAAAATTCTAGAAATGTGTTTTAGAATTATGTCTATCCGTCCTTGATTATGTTCAGGAGGATATGAAACATATATATTTATCAAACTCTCGAATTCCATTTCTTTTATGGTTTAAATATTCCCTCTTTGTATTCTTCATATACAAGAAAATGAAAACAAGGCCGAATTCGCAAATCCAATGCCTTAAACTGATATATATCCTATAATTATATTTCTAATAAATGCTTAAATGTTACTAATATTTTATCCTTTATTTGCTTATTTGAATTCTTGTTGCTAACGAGATCACTTATACTTTTATCTTTTCCCGAATTGCTTATTCATAAAGCAAATACATGTAGAAAAAAAAGAGAAGTACTTTTTTTACCTTGTAAATATTCCAAGCTAACAATTCCATCTGCGTTATCGTATTATGTTGAATTTCTAGTATAAAAAGCAAACCAGGCAAATCCATGAAGATAAAAGAACAATTGCTTATAGCAGATGTAATTTTTTTTTCTTACAATAGTTTTTGTAATGTCATCTTTCAAAGCCATTTTGATTATAACTATGCATTTCAAATTATTTTCATTACATAAATGGATTTTTCTTGATCTAATCTTATCCTTAATATAGTTTTTTAACTTTAAATTGTTGTAAAAATAGTGCATATTATCTCTAAAATTATACCTGTAATGATATTACCTTAATAAGCAAATTTAAAACTCCTTTATTTACTTTATCATATAAAAAGATAAAGTATCGCAATCTATAAAAAAAATCGACCTCAATATTTTGACGAAAATCCTCGTTCAGAGCTCTCTGAGCTCTCAACACATTTTTTTTAATTATCTCTGTCTGTCTGTGAACTTCAAACAAGCACGGTTTGAGATATATTGATGAAATTTGGTATATGGTTTTTACGTCAAATTTTGAAAACTAAATCCATTCTGAGGAAATCTATCTGTCCAGATGACAGAATATAAGTCAATATGATAACTTGTATTCAGTTCTCACGTAATAATAAGTTAACTATTAAGAGAAAAGAGATGGATGAATAATACAGATTTAGCACCTAAAGTGTAAATTTGTGTAAAATTTGGTACTAAATCCAATGACAGGTAGTCCGTCTGTACCTTTGAATGCTTGGAAAATGTGATAACTCAAAAACAAAGTGACTTAAGTAAATGAGATTTTTTATGTGATCTCGTGACTACGGTTTTATTTTCTCTGGCAAATTTTATTTCATTTCGTTGAAAACATGTGGCCAAAGTACTTATTTGGTTTCCTGAAACTTGTATAACAACCACAAGCTTAGTGATTAATCGCCAAAGGCCATACGTTAATTGGTTCTTTTGTAACAATTGTTTGCCAGTGGCAGGTGGCTAATAATGAACAAACCTCGATTTTCCTTTCTATACTACGAAGAACTCAATTCTCAAATTTCGAGATTGAAAATAAAATTCTAATGACTCATATCGTCCATTACCTAAAGGAAGTCTTTAGTCTAAAGTCTTTAATTTTATGTGGGAATGGGGAAAGGATTAGTACATTAATCAGAAAGTATACGAAAAAGTTTTATGAAAACTACTTCCGCTCATTCTTTTTTGAATTCTTGAATGGCAATTTCTGATCACGCAGATTATAGACAGACAATAATGGTGCAAAACTAAATGTTGTCTCAATTTAATGTAAAAATAAAATTATTTATATTAATGGTAACACTATTTTAAGATAATTACCCAAGTGCGTGAACAAATACTCATGTTTTAAATTCATTTCTGAAAATAAAGGAGAGAAATTTCACAGCTCCAAAACGCATCGCATGGAAGAAAAAAAAAACATTTTCTGAAATATTTACTGTAGGAAACGCTAAAAAAAGTCTTGCAGTAAAACATAGAAAAACATACGAGAAAAAGTATTCTTGCTGCATTTTATTTCTCATTCAATATTAATAGAGATTGTAAAGAAGTTTTCACGGCTACTCCGTCTGTTCCCTTCCTTTTAGATATTTTATATTAATTTTTTACAAAGTTGTGTACAGCAAAAGTAAGCACACGCTTCTCAGCTCTTAGAAAATCAATGCGTTTAAAAAGGAAAGCGATTTACTGTTGATTTTAGACCAAGGAAAGAGGGGAACTAAAGGAGGCATAGATCCCCGTTACTAAGAGAGAAAAATGCGAAGGAAAAAATGTTATTTGAGTAGATGGCCCTTGTTTTAGTGGCTGCCTATGAAGTTTTATTTCTTCCAGAGACCTGAATAATAGCTCAGTAGTGTTTTACGAACTTTCTTCTTGATGTTTGTACTATTTTTAAGGAATAAACCCATATACAAGCAACTTAGAGGCGACAAAAAAATCTCTTAAAAGACAGGAAAAATATCTATTCCACTTTATCCGAGCTTTTATTATTTTTGTTTCCAAATAAAAGAAATAAATAAAAGTAAAGAGTTAGCACTTGCTGTGAGCTAAACTTTGTTTATGCTATGCAATCTCTCGATTTATTGTTTGTTTTTACTTTTCAGAAAGACCAGCTAGAAGTTACTCACTTAAAAATCACCCAGCTTGGCTAAATCTGCATGCGTAGAAGCTGGATCAGAAACTGATGCATCGCAAACGAGAAAAACGCTTCTAGTTTACTGCTGGAATAAAGATGTTACGATTGTATTTTCCTCTTTCTAAAAATCCCAAGAATATTTTTCTAATACTTTTTTGCAGTTGAAGATTAATTTGAATGTTTTGAAAAGAACTTTGCTGCTTTGAGGTTCGTTTTTTCATCGGGTTGTTAAAAATAGGCATTTCTTTTATCCACAGCTAGACATTTTCTGAGTTTTCATCTTTTGGTTTTCCATTAACCCCCTGAGCAGATTTTGGCTGAATAAGACAGTCTCTAAAGCGTTTCGGTAAGTGGCCATTGATGTTTACGGAGAGAAATTACCTTTCTTCTAAATCTTCAAGGTATATTGTACTCAAGAAAAGCTTTTGAAAAAAATTCATTTCCTAGTGACAGTTTGCCTGCAGAGTATCAACTCACACAAAAGAAATTATTTCTAAAATCTTTCAGAGCATTAATTCTATTAAATTTCTTTTTACATTTCGACTCAGTTTTTAGAATTCTAAAGCCAAATCTTCTCCCTTCTTTGGTAATAGCATATCATTAGACTTTTTTTACTTTAATAATTTTTCGCCAGCAAATATATTTCAGTTTAACATTTTAAGACGTAAAATATTTTATTTTTAGATAAGTTAATATTGCAAAAACTAGGGAAGTGAAATGCATTTATGAAAATGAAGGGTTTTGCATAAAAATAATCGAAAATATAAAGTTGCTTCAAAATTGCTAATCAAATTTTTTACACGTTTTGTTAAAACAGCTTTAGTAAAAAATTAATATGATGTCTCTGAAATAAGTAAAAATTTCTTTCAATAAATTTTTGATGGCATTATTTTGTGTGGAATGAAGTTTTTCTTCTTGGGTATGACATGTACGACGATGAAAAGCTAAGGTTTTCACAAATGGAGTTATATCCAGCAATAACATAAAAATAGAAGACTATGGAGATTAAATGGAAAGGGGGTGAGGTTCTATAATTTTCACCTATTCCTGTAGATATAATCACGCTACTTGGTTATAATGAATTTATTCTTCTTGGGTGCGATATGTACTTCAATGGTAAGTCAAAGTTTCCATAAATCGAGTGTCATATCCAGCAATAACAGAATAAAAGAAGACTTTGCAAATTAAGAAGAAAGGTGGGAGGACTGTAACTTTCAACTATTCCCGTAGATCTAATCGCATTAATTGGATAAAAGATTCGTTTTAAATATTAAATGATTCATTCCCCTTCTTCTAATTTTTTGTGAAGTGTTTTTTACTTAAATTTACTCCACCATCATTATTTGTCTCTTTCGGTTCAATTTATAAAACAAATAGAGCAATCAAAACTTTAAATGGCTATTTATCACCGGGAGAGGACCATGAATAAGAAGCAATCATAATATAAGCATGTTCTTGCTTCCCTAATGAGTATAGCAATATTGTGGGGTCAAGTTATCTCCACTCTAATGACGGCACTTTTCTCCTGCTGGAAGAATGAACTGTAGCGATATATACGGCTGCTTCAATTGGCGTTTAGGATTCCAGTACTAGTTGC
This sequence comes from Argiope aurantia, assembly GCA_026543865.1. NCBI lineage: Eukaryota > Metazoa > Arthropoda > Arachnida > Araneae > Araneidae > Argiope > Argiope aurantia. Next base: position 240,062 of record JAPMOR010073310.1, read on the forward strand.
AGCCTCTTGGTATCACGATGATATTCATTGAGATTGCCCGGTTATCTTAGTAAGTCGGGAGTAATTCACTTATGGTTTCAGTGACTATAACCACAAGTTTTCAGTGATTTAAACACTCATTTACCGGAGAAAGGGGAGATGCTGATGAGAACTACTTGGCCCGTAAAACCATACAGTTAAATAGGGCCTTATTGGAGTTCATTTGTAAAAAGTCTCATTGTATTAATTTTTATTATATTAACATCCACTTCTGAAGTTTTATGAGGGCTTTTTTGGAATAAATATCATAATTTTGTACTTATAAACATATATTATATCATATTATGTTTTTTTCTATATTTTTCAACGATTAAATCTTCGTGGTTTTTAATTTTTATTTTAATATTCAAATTATAACGCTATACAGAAAAAAAAAATATTATATTCAAAATGAATGGGAAATTTGTAATCAAAAATAGATTTTTCAGTGAAAAAAATTCATTTTGATCGAACACCTAAGCATTGAGTCTTTTTCTATACATTAATTCAAATTCATGTCCTATTTTAAACTGCACAGATGAAAATTCGATGTTGTTTTTTTCGGATAATCTGCTATATTTCTCGAATTAATATCCTAGGAGAGTGCATAAAATGTAAAAATAATGTCCATAATTTGGAAATATTTATTTGATTCCATATAATAAAAATTTGTCTTGAAGTAATTAGTTTTATAAAAGTCTCCAAAAATCATGTAAAAAATACCAATGACAAAATTCGACGAATAACATATTCCACACGAACTGACAGCAATATGACAACAGCAGAATGCGCAAATCGATATTTGCTTTACAAATCGATTAGGAATTCGTTAGATCAATAACAGAATACTGCGTAAAATCTTTCCTAGCTTTCAAATGTCTGCTTGTTAACATCCAATTTGTTATATTCATTTTTACATTGCGATATTTATCATCACATATATTCTGGATTTCTGTTCGATAACAATATAATATAATTATCAGTTTAAGTGAAACATTCGACTTGTCAAAATCTAATCGTAACATCCAAATACTGTATGAAAGAAAACCTCACTGTTACATAAGAAATTAAACATACCCAATTCTACTTCATTAAGGGTTAATTATGTACAAAAAACACACTTTTTTCATAAAAGAAAATACTATCTTATCCAAAATCAAACACTTTTGGAAAGAAACTGCTACCGGACAAGAGAAGGATTAGTTTAACTTGTTTTTATTATATTGGTGATCAGATTTGAAGCAACACAAGGACCTCGTAATCTTGAACCGCAGTCAGAAAATTACATTGGAACAGACCTCAAGACTCCAAAATTCCAAGCCTCACCAACTTGAGGATTGTTGGCTATGACTTCAGATTTAACGTGCTCCAGACCTACATGCAATATGGATATTTTGATAGAATCAATACTTGAATTCCATCGAGTAAGTTATTATTCAAAGACTATACTATATCATTAGGTTACTTGGGACAAAAAAGGTAAGTACAATCAATATTTTTTGACAAAATGAGAATCTAGCGTAAATATACATTAAAGAGCCTGATTCCAAATAATAGGTTTTGACATGCTTGTTTTCATCGAAGAATTAAAAAGAAAATTATATTATTTTTTTTTAAAACTTACTAATGCGTTATAAATAGTATACCGAAAGATTAGTGCAATTTAATTTCACATAGCAAACTACACAGATTTTGCTTACCCAATATCATAAAACGGCTGGAATTTCCCATTTAATAAATGTATAATCAAATCCAAATATTTGCCAGATTTTTTTGTTACAATCATAATTGATTTGCGCAATGGTATTTTAATATTTATCTGATATATGTAAGCATCGCGTGAGTAAATAATTTATGCAAAAACAATAAATAAATTATGCAAAATATAAATAAGCTATGCTAATTATTCCATATCATGCAAAAGGATTTCGATAAAAAAGAAGATAATAATATTATTTTCAGTTGAATAAAATAAGCGAATAACTTTTACATTTATCCAAACGTTTCAAATTCGTTTATTTTTATACAGTAGAATATTCATTGCTAATCTTCGGTGAAAACTCATTCCTAGAAGGAGGAAATGACATTATAAAAGCTTTGAAACTTCATAAATGTTTCATATAAATTGTGATCAGGTAAATTATTCAGTCATTATTATGCTTTTGATAAACGATGTACAGATTTAAGTATGGACGGATCAATAGATTCGCATAAATATGCCCAAATTGAAACGGTTCCATAGAAATGCTTCGTGACTGAAACAGATTTTACACTAGAGTTAGTATTGTAGGAAACATTCTCTACAGATCCAAATAAATTATTCGAAGGCATCCATAATCTCAATAAATTTAATTAAAACATTTTTTTCTGAAAAGCTTTCATTTATATAAAATGAGATATATTTTTATTGTGAGTTACATAATTTCTTTTAACTAAACTTTTTTTTAAACATTAAAATAAATTTATTATCGTAAATTTTATGGAATCTGAAAATATATTTTTCATTCATTACCAGTTCTCCCTATTTGTTTGGAATTACAATTTAATTAAAAGTATTGATTAACTGATAGATAAGTTCTGAAAATAATAATAATAATAATAATATATATATATATATATATATATATATAT
>JAPMOR010073310.1:243110-261298 GCA_026543865.1 Argiope aurantia
CAAAATATTAATGGAGCAAGCTCTTTTTATCTCATAGTGTCATTAGACTAACATAAAGATTAAACGCAGTCTTCTAAATTGTCCATTAAAACTTGAAACTTCCATTTGGTACGAAAAGATAGGAAGCATACTTTAATTTATCTTTAGATAATGAAATAATCTACGATTGTAAACTAGACACGACTTTCGAAGGATAAGTGTATCAACAAAAATATAAATTTTACTGTCTACTTTCAGGTGTTTTTTTTTCTTTTTCTATTTGTCATTTTTGTTGATACACTTATCCTTTTGTTGATACACTTATCCTGTTATTCAGGCTCTCGAAGTTACTTTGAATTATCCCCTCTGTATGAGTATACCTTGATTGTAGATAAAATTACACCGTAAAGTAATTCTTTCGTGGACATTTATATTTTGACTTTTAACAATTGTTTAGAGGTAAAAAGACAAAAAGAATGGTTTTACTAATAAATTTGCCCTTAATTCCAGGAAACAGCAGCAGTATAAAATGATTTACTTTATAATTTAAAATTTGTTTCAATCATATATAAAAATTTTGTTTAATGTATAAGTTGCAAAAAAGTCTTTTTTATTCTCCATACTTCATATAATAAATATTGTATTTCATATAATAATAACAAATTTCAAATTCATAGAAATATTTGTATCATTTTTTTTCTAATTTTAAAGCATTATTCATCTTGTCAACAAAGCAGAAAAACCTCGAATTTTTTTAAAATCTCAAAGCTCAATTTATTACTAATGATATTCCAGTTGTTTCAGGTAACTACGAAATGCCTCTTCCGAATCTTGAGTAATTTTTGTAAGAAAAACTCTTTGTTTTTGAGGTAAAATTAAAATTAAATTTCAAAATTAATATGAAAGCAGCATTCCCTTCTCATTGAAACTCTTTCAAATGCAAATATCTACTAATAATAAAGATTACTGTGTCTGTGTGTACATATTTTTTGTCTGTCTGTCGATATCTGTCTCTCTTTCTTTGTTATTGCATGTTTGTCTGTTTATCTCTGTTTGTGTACGTGTGTAAACTAGAAATGTTTAACTTAGAGTTAATAAATTTTGTAGTTATATACTTTGAAGGGTAGGAATGTGTACTTCGAGCTGATGTTTTTGAAATTTTATGCAAACTTTACTTAATTCATATGATGTTTCATTTTCCTCTCAAAATGAAGCTTATAAACGATAGTATTTTGTAGGCAAGTACGCTGAAAAAGGTAACAAATCATAAATAGTTCTGCAGAAGTTGTAACAGTCCATCCAGATTTGAGACCTATCCATAACTGCCATCAATACGTATCATAAATTGAAAGCTACATCTAAAAAAATTAATAATTCTACAAAACCAGGTATCGTTTAACAGTGGTGTGTCATTCCTCTATATAAAACCTATCATGATTCAAATAATAAAAGAAATTGGTTATACAAATACATTTCCTGCCTCATTTAGAAATCTAAATTTTCTCTTTTCCTTATTGCAATATTTTATGTCGAATCATTCAACTTTTATGACGAAAAGTTAAAGTATGCCTAAAAAGATGTACAGTCTTACACGTTGTGTCTTGGAAAATATTCGGGGAACAATTCTGACTAAATTTTTCTTTTTGCCATTTTGTCTATTGCTGGAAAAGATACCGTTAATTGTTTACAAAATATCCTTTTTATTTTAGAGACAGCAAGTATTCCTAAAGTTATTAAAATTTAAATATCTATACGATAGTAGAGTTCCCCTCCACACGCATAGTATTAAAGAATACTATGCATCATACTTTCACTTTCTTTAATTTCAAAGAAAATCTACCTTCTCGAAATATTTCAGTTGTATGTAAAATTGTCTTTTCATGAATTGAACTTTTGAGCTGTAGAGAGACAAACAGCTTCTGCCTGTTGCATGTTTCAGCTATTGTTGGTAAGTATTCGAAAAGGGTATCTGTTTTTTTTTTAATTATCGTTGGGGGGGGATCATTTGGAAACTAAACATGCAGCCAGTTTTAAATACAAATCATTCATTTTTTATAGTAATTTAATCAGATTACCTGCAAATTTTTTTTGCAATTTCGGTAGATTGAAATATAAATCTCAATTGACATTTATACCATTCATAAATATTATCATTAGTAAAATTATTGAATAATTCAGAATCATTGTGGCTCATTTACTAACTCTTTTAATGATATTCTCATTTTACTCTCGATAATTTTTTATTCCTTGTTTCAACATAACGCCAGCAATTAAGCCTGTTTCATACATAAAGGATTAATAATAAACTTTTGATATAAGTAATTAATGCAACTTTTTCAAAATATTTTAAATTAACATCTTTTTTAATAAAATAATGCAATTAATTGCAGCTTTTTTTTAAGTATAAACACTTGTTGAAATCTGAATGGCACATTCATTAACAGATATGATTTATAAATTGGCTTTCCTTCATATACAATGTGTATATATATACATACAATTTGCAATTCATTTTAACATAAAGATGTTAATTTAAAAAGCCTAATTTTAATAAGAATTTTAATTTAATGTTATAAGTATCACATATTAAGTTCTCCTTTACCTGGCGTGTAGAACGTTTGACAATTTTAGTCTTATTTCTAATGATTTGACCTTCAGTTCGCAAATGAAAAAGATATCCTTACTTTGTATATGATAAATTGCTGAAAAGAAAAACAATATTTTGTTACAACATTAAAACATATGCAGTGTAACTATTTATCTGTGTCTTTCATTGAAAATGTAGTATTATTATTATTTTTACATAAATAATAAATTATTAAGATATTTAAACTATATAATTGTCATCGGGCCATAATGTCTGTCAGCGATTGAATATTGTCTTTTTGAATTAATTTATTTTTGAAGTGAATATGAAGTGATTTGAATGTGATATGCAATCCACGAAACTATTTATTATTTTCATTCGTCAAGGTTGAAAACTTTTAAGTTAAAATAATGATTTCACTGCATTTTCGTTATTTTCCCGATCACAAAATATATACTTCTGATAAAAACATTCATTTTTCATTGATTAAATTTACATTATGTATTTAACCTCGTTTCTTCATAACTATCATCAATAAGCAGAATGTAATTATCCCATGCTTCTCAAGACTTTGAGCGAGTGTAGTTCTAATGTTCTTCTAATGTTCTTCTCTGGTCATCTCCCATAATGGAAAAGGGCATTTTTTGTGACAGAGAATAGAAAGCAAATGATCTTTCTGCTGAAAGTCAAATAAAAATATGAAAGACATATAAACTATAAGAAAATATATAAACTAAAGAAACATATAAACTATCAGATAATTATGAAATAATATCCAATAATTGTTTTGAAACAAACTACTTTTTCTAAGATATATTTACATTTTTATATGAGTAATTCTATAATATATAGAATATTGTTTAATTTATGCTGTGTAAACATTTCAGTTTTTCATCAATCTTTTAAACTTTTATTTAATTTGCAGCAATACAATGAATCATTGTATACCGCGCATCGGTATGATGTAAATGCGTATGAAACGTCAATATGATAGTGATTAGTTACCATATAGATCGATTAACAATTTTGTATTAAACCTAAGATAAATTGAACATTTTCATATTTTTCGATGTTTTTTAGAAATGCATGCAGATGTTAACACTTAACTGCAGTTTATATATGAACAGTAAAGATGTCAGTAAAAAAAATTAGATATCCGTAGTTAAACACGCAATTATATACTAAGACTTGATGAACTGGCCGGAGTTTTACTGAAAATGAATGCACTCTCTAATTAGTCGGAATCATTACATGCTGTGTTTACTATATATTTGATTTTAATCGTTCTTTTCTTTCAATAACGGACTAATAAATCTGAAACAAATTAAACTGTCATGAAAAATATCCGATTTTGCATAAGAGTGGTTTAAAATCTTTGAAGAGAAAAGTACTGGAATAAATATTTTCAATTATTGAAGATACTATATTATTATAACTACCTTTTTCAGTAGCTTCAATTTTTTTTCTACATTACATGTTTAATTTTCTATTTTTGAACATTCTTATATTCTCAAAAAAATATACCTTGTGTGCCAAGTGCATGCATGCTACAGTGTTTAGAGATTTAGTAATGAAATTCAAATCTGAAAAGATAAGATAATTATAAAAATCACAAAAAAATATGGGATGTAAAATGCAACTTCTCGCATGCATAGAGGAACATAAATAGTAGATAAAAAGCAAAACAATGTGGAAAAACATGAACAAAATAAATCAAATGCATAATAATTTATACACATCTTTAGAAAGCAAATCTATTACATACAGACATATTATAAAACAAACAGAACATATTTAAAAAAATAAAAGTTAAAGCCAACACGAGTCAGAAAATACAGTCAAATGGAATTATGGGAAAAAGTACTATCAATATATATTCAAAAAGATAAAGGCGGCTTTGATACAGATAAAGCAAATAATGGAGGCCATACTCCATAATACTTTTATAGATTATTAATGAATGCGCGTTTGGAAAGGAATTGAATGTATATTGCATCAAGTACTTGATACTTTGGTGATGTTGAGCAGGAGCACAAGTAATTGTATATCAGATTGAAACATTTCACGAAGTCTGTAAAGTTTCATGCTCAGTTAGAAACTGGGTTAGATTAAAACGAGGTTAAAAGTGGCAGTCTTTAAACATTTATGAATGAAGGGAGTAAATTCTTTGGTGAACTGTGCATTTTAGAATATTTATTATAAATGATGCAAATCAGTATAATAATCTTTTTTTTTCCATAATGAGATTTTGAAATGTTCATAGAAATCTAATATTCAATATCTTCTTTTGCAAACTAGTTAACACGTCCATGTCATAAATCCATATATAAATTCCTAAGTTCCTAGAACAGAACAAAACTTGTATAACATTGCTTCAAAGAGTGCTCAAATAAATTTGAATCTTAAAAATAAGTCGATTTTTGAGAATTATTGCTTTTAAGATATATAAAAAAAGAAGTTTCTGAAAATTAGGAAAATCTATGATAAGTTCCCATTATTATAAACCCACATGTTATGGTTTACAACGCAAAATAATTCAGATAGAAAAACTCTACATTCTTCGCATATTCTATATGGGCATGTCTAAATTTCAATATGGTCTTAAAAATGCATACACGTTGTGTTGTTTACTATGAATAAATCAATTATTTTAATATAAAAACATATTATATTTTGTTTTATACAAATTTTGAAGTGCTAGATTATATATTGTCCCACCCTGTAAAGAATTATTTTTTTCTCATTTTTAGTTTGATGCTAAATAATAATTGTTTTTAAATTTTTGTAGTAATAAAATTTTGTGCAATTTTCTTTAAAATTTTATTTTATTTATTGGTTTTTATTTTCTTTAAAATCGTATATCTCAAAGAATTAACGACACTTTAAAATTTTTGCTTTTAAATATAATGCAGTAAGAGCTATAATATTTCACAATCACTTCCAAAATAAAATGTATGTGATTGTTATACTTTTAAAAGAAAGATATAGATTTCAAAATAAAGGAAAATTTTTAACAGAACGTTCTTTAAAATATTTCCCAAAATAACCTAAAATGGGAAATATAAGATTTCAAACACCCTCCAGACACAAAAGGCTTACTCTCAGATGCTATTTTATTTTATTTTTCTGTGTGGGCATTAAATTCCTAAATCTTAGATTTCAAAATATGTTTACCATCAAATTTCAAATCTTCCGAAGTTTAGATTTGCTTATCTTAGCATTACTTTTGTTCCACTTATTTATCTGGCAACAGAAAGGAAATATATAAAACGGAAGTAACAGAGAATTTATTTCAGAGAAAAATTTCGAAATATTATCGAAAAACTAATCTCTAAAACTACTAAAGTAAAATCTCTTTGAAGAAATTAAGCCATTAACAAATCCTATACTCAAAGTATTGTGTCAGTTTATTCTTTCAAAACTCGAAAATATAAAATTTCTTCTAAAAATAATCTTGCAGTAAATTTGACATTCCTTAGGTAATTTTCCAAAATATTTTTTTGCTTAAAGAATGTTATGTTACAAAATTTAGGTTGGATTAAAAACATTTATGCATGTTATTAAAGGAAAAAATAGAAGAGTGCATCTAATTATCAATGTAGTTGATTTGAATATATAATAATTTTACTTCCTATATTGCTAGACAAATTATGTAACAGCATCTGTATGTAAATTTAAGAGGAATTGGTCTCCACAATATTTATTATATACATTATTTCCAACAATTTATTCATTAACTAAGCCAAATAAAAAAACAGACATTTGAAGAAAAATCGAGACATGTATGGAATTTTCCAGAAGATGCAAAAGTCAGAAAAATTTGAAAAATCAGCAGTGAATGAAGATACTATTTATATATGAATGAAGAAACTGAATCAAGGCATTTTGTCTTGAGATCTAAAAATTATTAAAAACAGAGTTTGAACTCATGATATTTAAATGGCACTACACTTTTTCAATGATTGTTTAAGTTTGGATAAGATGGTAGGCAATGTAACAGCTTATAATATTCAGTATACTATTTATCATTCTGGCACACATCTATCAGGCCAATCACGTTGTTAAAAGCATTAATCCGGAGAACGCGCATGATGTGACACATCCGAATTAATTCGGTAATCCAAATCCATTTATACATATACTAAAATACGTATTAAGTTGCAAGCATTTATCTATAACTATTAGCACTAAAAAGCACTTCCATACAAACTCAAACAAATTAATCAAAAACATATTTAAAACTAACTTAAGATTTCAAATCTAAAAAAAGTTTAAGTTCTTTGGTAGCTTGTGAGGAAAAAAAATAACTCAAATGAAATCTATAACTCCCAGTACAGTTATACAATTATTTCCTTTGTAGAATTATCACTTGCATGCTCTTTCACTACATAAAAAGCTTCGCTAAATATTCAATAGTTTCATCCTGCATTAAAACTTAGATACGTTGACCCTGTCATGGCCTCAAGTTCGAAACTCGATTCCTCGAAGGTTCCATCCTCGTCATCCAATTTTTCCCAAAAATGGGAAGTCCACTCTAAAATAGTTCTAATGTTGCCCAAAATGGGTACATGTAATGGAACCGAAATATTCCCCTATTTTATTTGCACTTGAATAGCACTTAACAATAAGGTAATCCCAGCAGGTGTTTTTTAGAATATTTTTAGCCGTATTCCTTGCAATTTTCAAAAAAGAATCGATTCACCGCATGTGTCTTTTCCTAGATAAAAAGCATAAAGATCCCGAATCACTTCGCCATCTGAAACGTGACACTCTGTAGTTGAGGCAAAATCTCTATAATATTCTTAATCAGAAATACTTTTGAATATATTTCAATGATATGAACCTCATCTCGTGAAATTTAGCGAGACGATTCTTTAATCATGCCATTTCACCTTAAATCGAAATGAGGCAACTTGCTCAAACTTACAAAACGAGTCATTTCAAAGAGAATTATTGAGAATTGAATAATAAAATATAAGTTGTAAATTACTTATGCAAGGGAAAATATGACCTTGAAGGATATTTCAAACAATCCAGCTTATTTCTGATGGAGGGATATGGGTGTGCATTTCCAAGAGAATTATTGAAAATGGAAAAATGAAAGATGTAAGTTATAAATTATTGGTGTAGAGGAAAATATAACCTCTCATTTCTATATATTTATATTTAGAATATAAATTATATTTTTATATTGGTATTTCAAACAATCCAGTTTGTTTCTGATGGAGGGAAATGAATGAGCTGAAATAACGTAAGCTTTTTGTAGTGTTATTTAATATTTTTGTTTTAATATTTTTTGTTGCATCTTTCATTTGTTGCCAAGGACACTGGTCCACTTTCTCTAATTCAAGCTTTCCTACAACAAATACAACTACTAGAAATTATTCTATAATATAATGTATTAAACTGCTACAAATTTGAAAGCCTCTCCTTGATTTCAATATGTTTTTCATTCCTTATTATCATAAATCATGCACAAAGAATATTTAATACGGAATCTTATTAAACACGGATGGTTTAAAACTACTGAGTGCCAAACCCTCATGTTTTTCATGGACAATAGGAGTGAAATCATGTGATGTATCATAATACATTAAACTGATTAAACCAATTTCCATAACTGGGTTGGCATATTGCCCAGTTTAGAAAGTATTTTCATCTTATGAATATTCATCTCATTAATTATTTATATTTTTATCGCACTTTTCTGAAAGAGAATGATTTATTGAAAAAATTTTCATCGTGTGTACACTTTCTTTTTACTCCCTCTAGATGGGGTAAAATAAATTTGAATTTTTAATCGCATGCGTCAACGTAGGTATGTATTTGTTAAATAAACTTAAAGATTTTGTGACATATAAGCAACATACTAACTTAATTCTGCTTTAATTGCTGTATTCGGAGGATTTATAAGATCATATTATTCCCAAACGAGAAATTTATCTTTCGAATACATAGTTTTTGCTTAGAATTAAATCAAATTTTTTTAAAAATTTATGTAAAAAATCTTTTGAATTTCAAAACTTCCCTAACTTCCCAAGCTAATTATCTATTGAAATAGATAAACAATTCAAAAACGTGTTTCTATATTTACACTTATGTGTAGCAGATCAATTCAGTCACTTTTCTATTTACTGAAATGATTTTAATAAAGGCTTAGTTAAATTAAATGAACAGCCTTTTAATTGAAATTAATTATTAGTCATATTTTGAATGAATAGATAAAAATAACATATGAATCTAAGTCCTTATAAAAAAATTAGTGTTTTAATCTAGAATCAAACAGAATTTTAAATTCTAGTTTTAATTATTTAAAATTTTGTGGAAAGGCTTAGAACATTTAAGTATCAATTTTTGTTCATTGTTCCATAATGTGAGATGCATACGCGCAGCGATTTTATTGGTAAATATATATATTTGGGCTACTTATAATAAAAGATTTTGAACAAATATTGAGAATAATATTTTTATTCAGAGTTACTATTGATTTGACAGAAATCTATCTTCAAAAACCAAAATTAGATGCCGTCGATGACATTGCACTCCTGGCTGTGATTATCATCGATTATCCAATTAGATAAATCCCTTCTCTGTTATAGTTAAGAGATAAAATGGAAAGTATTATCTGATTAGACAGGAGGAGTAACATGTTAATAAGCCACTGTGTCAGGGAATCGTCTCCAATAAAGTTTCGTCTTGTACTGAGATGCATGATTTGTAAAATTGCTGTGAAAAGAAAAGTTTGAAATGGATTGTCACCTTGTCTGCTATCTTTCTTATCTGATCTAGCAATATTAAAGTTGCTCAAAACTGCTAGATTCATCTTTAAAAAGCCATCTTACAGCATATAATTTTTAAAAAGTTAAATCAATACGACATTAAATTTATCATTTATTTAGCATTGTTTATGAAAATAATTTAATATAATGCGTATTCATAGCACCAAGTTTTCCATATTAAATGCGCAATAAGTCGGCAAGAGGTTATAACATTGAACTAATTTGAGATATATATCTATAGGCTTGGCTACCTAACAATGGCCTGATGTTAAGGCCTTGGCTTCGGGGTCTGAGTGTTCCAGATTCAGAACCGAAGACCTTTGTGTAAGTGGGTCTGGTGCAAATTATATCTCGCACTGGAGTAATGCGGGAATTTGGAGAGATATTACCGGCTTAGACGTGTATCTCAGTATCTGAACATAGCTCAAAATTACAAGGATATTCCCAAAATATCCCAGACATTACTTCAAAACTGGACATAAATATAAATAAACTCAGTCATCTACTCAATACGGTGCATGTGGTTTATAGTTAGCAGAACAAAATAGAAAATCAGGTGTGCATTTTTGTCATCTTTTAACTGGCTCAGTTTAAAAAAATATTTTATATCGATCTACACTTTATGTCAACAAAGCCATAAACCAAATCTCATATTTCTAATTTGCTGTGTTTTCCAGTTACTGTATCCACATATGCAGAGAGAAAAACAAACATTATATCCTCTGAGAAATTTTGTCCGCATATTAATAAATTTGGTGTAAAGATAATGCATTAAAACGTATTCATCAAACTATTTGGATTTTAAGTTAACATGTTCATGATCGCTCGAAGAGACAGACAGTCAAAAAATACAAAATAGTGTTGTATTTGATCCAAATTTAGATGCACGCCTAAAATTATAGTAGCACAAAGTTACGCCAAATTTCATATATGTTTATAAGTTTTTTCAGTAATAGTCCCAATGGTATGGAGTGGAAGTTTTGAGAGGTGATTGCCAACTCAGCTGTCTTACTCATCAACTATCCACAATTCAAAATTGCGATGTCCAACTCGAAATATTCCTGATATTACGTAAGTATAATTAATTTATACTCTTGAGTTATTTTTTCTGTACGCACGGGACGCACGAACGGACAGACTTCTCTTAAACGAATTTCGTTAAAAATTTAATGGGCCTTAAAATTTTATATATGGACAATATTTGTAAGTTCATTTTGCTTTTATTTTATGCTCTCTAATCAATATAATATTAAAAATGTTTTTTCTTGAGAGTACTTAGGTCCAGTACGTGGAGCTTTATGAAAATTCCGAAGTCGTATTTTTTCAACGATTGCAATATATTCACGTTGTATATTTCATATAAGAAAAGATAAAAACAGATAGATAGCATAAGTCATAATGAAGCGTTAAAGAAACTTATTTGCAGGCCGAAATCAAAATGTATTTTAAAAGCATCTGCGGCTGAAAGATCTTTAGAATATTAATCACATCATAATGGTATTTGAATGCCCTTAAATATCTCTCCCACGTTTGTACTTGTATATTTATATTTATAGCGACGTGTTAAAATAAGTACCGGGGGATATATTTCTTATCCTGAATTTGGCATGTCTAATATAAGGAACAACCAATAATTCTGAAAATATATTTTGTTTTCTATACAATGCCAAGCAATCACGCACATAAGTTGTTTTAAGCTTTAAACAGCTTCTCGAAGAGATCTTTTGAATATTCATAACCTCCTCTCCTTTTGTGCTGATATCATTTTTGAAAAACAAAAAGATTTCATGCCATGCAGAATAATTTAGTGTCATACAGCTAAATTTTTCCGCGAATTTAGTATTATGAATGAAAAGTTAAAAAGAATAAAACGATAAGAAATAAAAAGGGAATAAGTATTCACTAACGTTTCCCACTTGTTGTGTGCTGGAAAAATAGAAATAATTGAGGTTTACCGAAAATGCCGCGGGCCTCATCATTTATTTATTTGCATTTTCTATCATTTTTGTTGTTTTGGCTTTTAACCACATCTCGTGGGAATTTTGAGCTACAGAGCTTTAAAGATGCTCATTTTATGAAAGAAGTATTGTGATTAATTTGGGAGGTAATTAATGTGATCTCTGTTGCTAACGAGCTCATTGGTAGAAAATGTTTAAATGTGCGTTGTCAAACTATCCTTTTAAAAATAATTGGGAAAAGGAAGTGCATTGTTGAAGTAATTTAAGAATTTTATTGCTAATCTTTAAGATATGCATTAATTACTTTTCTGTTTATGATACATGCTTACTTCTAATTTTTGTGAATGACTTCAGCCTTAAACGTATTACGAGCATACTTTTGATCAGTTCTGCTTTTATATTAAAAAGTTATGTATTTTAATAAGAGAGAGTGAAGTTTAAATATTACATTGAAACTCAGTATAAGCTTCTGATTCTGTCAAAAAGCAATCAAATTTTTAGATAATAGCAATAAATAAAAACAGTTTTAACCATATCACTTCATTATGATAAGTATTAAAAAATATTTTTTTTAAAAATCATTTATTGCCTTTTATTCTACATATTCTTTAATGGTAAGTATTAAAAATATTTATTTATTTATTTATTGTCTATTTTTATTCTTTATATTCTTTGATAAGTAAAATTCATTGTTATTAATATGACACATGTAATTAAACCAAGCAAAATTAAGATCCAGTTATAAAGTTTCAATGTAACAAAGTAATTAAAATTTATTTTTCCCATCTATTAGGTATCGCAGTATTTTATTTCTAAAAGCCTTCTTGAAGATATTAAATAAAATAATCTAGAATATAAAATCAAACAAAAAAAAATTAAAATCCAGATATAAAGTTTCAATGTAAAAATGTAATTAATTTTTTTTTCATCTAATAGGGGTCGCAGTATGTTATTTCTAAAAGCTTTCTTAAAAATAGCAAATAAAATAATCTAGAATATATAAGAACCTAATCTTATTTCATTAAAATAAAAAGTAAATGCTTTTAGAAAAATATATTTTAATATCTGTTTGACAGTAATAAGTTTTACCAAATACTCTTGGCATCACTTTGTTTTATTTTAAAATAATTATTTTCTTTTTATCCTTTGAATTACAATGTAAATATTATTCAAATAAAGAAGTCTCAAATAGCAAACATTGAATAAGCAGATAAAACCAATTCTTAAATATCTCATTAATTTTTAAGCGATTCTTTGATATTACATTAAGACGGTTTATAAACTTCTGTTGTGGAAAAACAATGAAATTTTTAATAAAGAATAACTATAAATAAAGTCTTTTTATAAACATATTTTATTATTGTAAATATAAAAATATTTATTTTATTACTTTCCACTCTTTAGTCTTTAGTTTATATTTCATTTCTACTGATAATATGTAAATAAGATGTGATTCTTATTACGCTAATCGTTTAAGTGATAGTTAATTTCTTAATGTATTAAAATAGTATATTGTCATAGACAGCGTAAAACTAGACAATTTTCAAAGTTCTACGGAAAGACTGATGGTAAGATTCTATGTTTACAATCATGAAACATGACAGTTGTCTTATAGACAACGAACCATATGTTTTTTTAATTATATTTAGATACTACATTTTCAAATTAATATATATTTTTGAAGCAAAGCAATTTAATACTTTTATATAGTACTATATCATTATAGCTTTGATAGAAAGCTCAGATGTCGACCTTGTCATCTGACAGCAGCTCAAAATTATACAATGTCCGTTCCAAAATAGCCTTAGTGCTGCTTTAAAATGGGGCATTAATATAACTAAGCTATACTAAAATTGATACCGCATAAGTTTTATTCTTTTGCATAAGCTACGGCGTAAACTGCTTAATATATGTAGTTGTAAGAAATAATATTAAGTTGCATACTTCTAAATCATGAATATGAGATATGCAAAATATTAAATATATTTATATTTCATCTTTGAGCCCTTTACTTAATGTCAGTTCCAGCAAAAATAAAATTAAGAATTTATATTACACTACTGAACAAAAGGTATATAGTTATTATGGTATGAAAGTATTCTATTTCTCTTTCATTGAAATTTCTCCAGTTATCTGCTATTAAACATTAAACTAATGCACTTCAAATAATATTGTATACAGCTTAGATATTATATTCTAATATTTATACCTTCTGGTAGAATTTATTATATGGGTAAGTTCAGAAGTTGAATAGATTATTAAAATCTGAAATACAGTAAAGAAGCACTTTTACTTCAATTTCTAAATATCTTTAAGCCTTAAGATGTTAATATATTAACGAAATGAAACATCTGCGTATAGAAATAGTACTTTTAGTTCCTGAAAATTTATATCTACTTCAAAAGATTAGGTTTTTCTTTCCATGGCGCATCAAAATTACCTTTTATTGAATCTTACCTTTTACCTTTTATTGAATTTGAAAATTCTATTTATTCATTTTTTAAAAAAATCTTTTTTCTTTGATATTTATTTATTTTAAAATAATTTTGGTAGTAATACGCAAAATAAATAATTTACTGCAGAAATAAGCGTAAAGAAAAATCACATGATTAAAATCAAGCAATAAAACGGAATATAGAAAACGAAGAAAAAGAGTTTTATAAATTTTGGATATAAATTACCTTTGATTATCGAATCAAAAATCTTACAAGAAACTGCATAAAAAGTTTCAAACTTGATATAAAATTAAAAAATAAATAAATTATTTATAAAAGAAATATTTATAAAAAGTTAATTTTTAAAAAGAATAAAAAAAATCAACACTACAAAAGAATACTTTATTTTACAAAACGCATTTATGCAAATTTGCATTGTTGCTTAAATATCCATTCCTTAAGCTTTGTTTAAGTTGAAGTTTTTTAAGTTTAAAGATAGAAATGACCATCGATTTCTTACCGTCTTCTGTATGTGCTACTATTATGAATATCTTTACACTTACCCATTCTTGATGAAAAATACAAATAATATTTTAATATTTACAAAATTTTTCAGTTAATCAATTAATTTATACATATCTCTTCCATACGCATGACCCCACCCGAAAGTAAAAGACAGAAAATTTGATGATAAAATTACATAATATTTATAACAATGAATTGCAAAATAAAAACTTAGAAGTTGAAAATTTAAAAAAAAATTAAATAATCTACATTTTAACACTCTAATAAAAGTGTGTTTTTAAAAACTGTTTTTATTAGAAAAATTATAAATGTGACTTATGTGACTCTAAGCTGGGGATGAAGGTTTTGAAAAATGCTGTAAAAAATACTTATATTTACTTATATTACTTATATAATGCTTACACTTATTTATATTATTTTATAAAAAAGATGGATTTCTGAAAAAAAATATATTAGTTAAAAGCCATGACTGTTTGGAGAATTGGAAATAATACGGGGCTTTTCGGTTAAAAAAGGGTATACAGCAAGAGTTTTTATGTTCTGAAGTTTATCAAATGATCAATTCAAAATTTTGCAAATAACAATAATTTTGCGATAATATTTTTGAAAAATTTATTTTGCAAATAATTTTTTCAAAAATATTTAACGGAATTCTTGGATTAAGAAGCAATTTGTATTTACATCCATTCTTGAAATATTTGGTTTCAAATTATAATTAACATGAAACACTGAATACTTTGAGCATTATGAAGCATTGAAACAAGTGTAAAATCTTTTCAAATGAATAGATTATTTATTTTGAATTTCAAGAGCTTCAAAACATATTGAAAAATTATTGCACCAGATAAAAAAAAACACGTTTTAGATTTAAATTTATGAAGTTTTTCATAATAGGATTTTATTAAGGTTTAGGGTTAGAGAAAACAGCATTAAAATTTTTTAAATAGCATTAAAACGTAGATTAAGAATATATATAAATGAATGTAACTTCGCAAAAAAGGAATGTAGGAGCAAAATTCAAATAGATTTTATTAAAAAAAAGTATAATAATTAAAACTATTAAACAAAAAATAACATATTTTTCTTCAGAAGTTTATATTTGTACAATTTTGAAGTAAAATATAATATATATTTCACTAAGAATTAATGCAAATATTTTTAAATCCACCATATAATAGAATATTTCACGATTATACGTAAAATAACACATTCAGTTTTCTAACTAGTACAAGTAATGAATTTTAATTAATAAATTTTAACCACCTAAGAATCAAAATCTAAGCTGAATTAAACTTTCATTAAGATCTTCCTATCCAAACTTTTCAGGGAGATGATTTATTCTCAAATTCTTAATGAATAATGAATATTCCCCTCCTCGTTATTAATCATCGATTGTCTTTCAAGATTATAAATTATTCTAACAATTTGTTAATTTCCAATAAACAAGCATATATAAAGGACGATAATCCCCAGAAGTTTGTGCGATGCTGTGATATATATTCTTTTGTCTCATTTATTCATCTAGATAGTTCTGTTTAAAGGTTAATATCAGATTTGAAAAAAAAATAAATGCCTTTTTTTTATCAAACGTTCCAAATTAAGAAGGATTTAAAACTTGTTCTAAATTCATTATGGGATCAAAGTATTTTTTACTCCAATGTAAAGAAATATTTGAAATAAACAGAGGAATAATTAATCATTCGTTGTTTTATTATTAGGGAATAATAAATATTTGAGCCGGTATCCTGGCCTAGGAGTAGCGCGTTTTTCCCCTTGATATGGGCCTCCCGGGTTCGAGACCTTACTATGGTATGGTTGTTCTATCCGTGTGGTGTGTGAAAGAGTCCCCCGCCTCCCTCCCATAAAAAGGGCTTGAGCAAGGGAGTGCGTGAGTGTTATCTTCATATGAGTCACGTCAGCGGACTTGTCTATGGCAAGTGCAATAAGTAACAACAAAAGTATAAATATGTAAAATAAAAATTGATTTCTTATAAAACTGCAAATGTTTATTGGGAAAGGTAAACTGTACGTAAGGGGCGTGTGCTTTTCTTAAATTGCTAAAATATAAATGATTTCGCAACATTATAATGAACGAGAATATTTAATACTAAAACTAGTATAAAATTATCCAGCCACCTATAATGAAATCATGATTATTAAAAGTTTCTTCAATTATCAAGTAAATAAAACCGTAACTCTTATAATTAGAATTTAAAAATGGCAGAATTTTACAATAAAGAATTTTCGATTATATCTACAAAATAATTTGAGCAGAAGCAGCGGTAGCCTGAAAGTAAGGTCTTGCATCCAAAACCTGAGGGCTCCAGCTTCGAGTCCTGATTCCACAGAAGAACCGTCATGTGAATTGGTCTGGGGCACTCTAAACCCGTCGGGACCAAATGTCCTCTCGCTGGTGTTGCATGGAAAGTTTGGAGAAGGCGGTGCCAGCTCAGGTGTCTTCTTCCTTATCTGGTAGCTGTTCGTAATTGCAAGATCCGTCCTAAAATAATCTTAGCTTTCTTTAAAGCAGGGAGATGATTAAACTAAACTAAAAAAAAAGCATTGTGTACTAAGTGGGAAAATTGTCCTCGTAAAATATGTCATTCAAGAACGTATTTTAAATTAAATGTTATTTTTTCAATGAAGAAATATGAACTGTCATTCAACTCTTACGTCAAAACTCCTCGTAAATTAATTGAAAATAGATTACATTAAGAAAACTTTGATTTACCCAGATGAATCCCAGATGAAGTAAAGGAATTTCGGAGTAACATTAGCTGTTAACGTATGGTATCCTGAACAAGCATTTAATATGTTTTTCATCTTATTTTAATAGTCTCAGAGAAGTTTTATTATATTTCTACGGTTGTTTCAATGCCAAATCTACTTTTCCATGTAAATAAATTTTGTAGTCACGTCTGAACCTTATTTTTACTTTAATATAATCATAATTTACTGGGAAAATATCTAAGACAAAAAAGATTTTATAAAGAAGATGTTTATGCATTTTATTCAAAAATACGTCTGAAATATATTTGGAGGTAACTAGAATTCCTTTTTAAATTTTGAATCAATTATTACTTTATTGGAAACAGGAGAAAACATTTTTTTTTCCTCATGTAAAATTTGTATTGTCTAATTTGTTCCTTCCCTGCAGTTACTGATTCATTTTAGAATGAAACTGGATATCAAGATAAACTATGGAGACTCAACATAGTAGGCAATATTTGTGTTTTTAAATATAGAAAATAGTCATTTAGAAAGAAATAGAACTTCAAATCTAAGATTTCAATCATTTGATACAAATCAAGATTACTAAAGTGTATCAAAAAATAAAAAGAAGATTTTTTCATAAATATAAGTAAAGAAAGCTTAAAAGATTCATCTAGCATAAATATCAGTCCTTCCTTCTGCCTATCTTTAGAATGCATGCAAATACAGAGCAGGTCCTTCAAGAAAGCTATATTGCAACAACCATCAATTGATTGATGGTCCATTGATGCCATCAGTTGTTAGAATGGATTGGTGCTCAATGAATGTTTTATACATATTGATGAAAAATTAGAACTTGTGTTAATTGAACAATAGAAATAAAAAGTGATGATAAATAATTAAAAAAAATATTACTGCTAGGCTATAACAAAAGCTTTAGAAACATCTATGAAATTCTTTATAAAGCGCGAAGAATTAAATTAACACATTACAAAAAGAAACATAATTTTGAAGTTCTTTTTTTATTTTTATGTATATTTCATCAGGTCTTAAAGGAATGTTCTTAAGGTTCTTTTGCTTTTGCTGCATAAGTATGAGAATCTGATGTATGAGAATCATACATCAGCTGATGTATGAGAATCAGACAAGCCAGCGTCCCTTTCATCCTTGTTATTTTTTATCTAATGTATTGCTTGTTATTTTTTATCTAATG
>JAPMOR010073310.1:261308-276102 GCA_026543865.1 Argiope aurantia
CTTGTTATTTTTTATCTAATGTATTGCTTGTTATTTTTTATCTAATGTATTGCAGAATTTTAAGTGAAGGCATTGAAATTCATCTTTGAAACACATTTGTAATTTTTGAGGTAATCTGGAGAGAAATCTGAACTGATACAGAGAAAAGTATACCTTATTTGTAAGCTCCCATTTTTGTTTACATGAAATCAGTTATTTCATATTAAAAAAAAAACTACCTTAAGACTTTTTCCTCGAAAGTTTTTATAAAATCACTTTCTCCTCCAGTTCAATTTACATAGATTTGGCACATCTTTCTCACGCAATTTAATTCGTTTCAATAAAAGCTGCTTTTTTAATTCAAATTCTTGATCACTTTCTTTGAATAGTTGTGATGATGTTTATGTTTGCTTGGGTTTTTTTAAAGATTATTTAGACATCTATTGAAATCCTACCACCCTTTGATTCTGAACAGAAATCTTTAGAACGTCCCACCGTCTCCCCTATGGAATAATGCTGAGGGAAAGCATCTGCACTGAAATTTTGCCTGTGCATGTTATCTATAAAAGAAGAAATGAGTCTAGGTCGATATTCTTGGGTAAATATCCGCATCATTGACTGGTAAATGTCAAGTGGCGAGAATGTGAATGCTGTATTTTAGCTTACTTTAGTTATATTAACGTTCCCTTTTAAAGCAATACCAGGACTATTTTGAAACAGACCTTGCAACTTTTAGCCGCGGTCAGATGACGAGTACGACACCTCCCTCTCCTAACTTACACAATAGCGGGAGGATGTATGGTTCCGACGGATTTAGTGCACACCAGCTCAGCTTACACGACGGGTATTCGGAGGAATCGGGTCTCAAACATGAAACCATCCAACTCCGAAACATTACCACCAGACCACCGCGGCCCTTGCATAAGATGGCATTCACTGGAGAACATTTACATTTGTTTGATATCGGTAAACAGTAACATATATATTAGGTAAATTACTCAAAGCAACGTATAGAGTAAGGTAAATACTGATAGACATTGTATATCTTTATTGGTTTAATTGAAACAAATAAAAAGCGTGATGTATTTAGTATATTTAGCGTGATGTAGTATATTTAGCGTGGTGTATTTAGTATATTTAGCGTGGTGTATTTAGTATATTTAGGGTGATGTACTTAGTATATTTAGCTTGATGTATAAGTATTTGAATTTGATTTTCATAAAGTAAATATAATTGGAAATAAAATTTAAAGAACTGGTGGTCGCTTAACTATAAAACCCTTCAAAGAAATAATAGTAGTGTTTTTAATATATAAATTTCGAAACGAAATCTTTGGACTGTTTTGTTTGATTATTAGTGAACTTATTGAAAATAAGTAACATATTATTCCCAAAGAATGTTTGTTTGTTTTAGTAAGCGAATTTCATGAATTAACATCTATAAATATTTTCTTCGCCTATAACTTTTGCATTACCCGTTAATTTTGCTACACGTTTTTTTCCTTCCTTCTTAATTTGTAATTCAAAATATATAGAAAAGATTTCCATTTTCTTTAAAGTAATAGATAAGTCACTGAAGTAACGATCCATATCCTATTTTTGTTCAAGCGATTTCCTTTCCATCAGTGATTTTTCACGTTTTCGTGAAATAAAATATTTTTTTTACTTCATTTTCAAAAGACCAAGGCAAAAATATGCAAATAATTACTTCAATAAATTAAAGTGAATGATATAAAGATACTGAACTTAGTAGAAGCTCCCTAATAATGAATTCCGTACTGCTCGGAAGTTTCAAAAATATTTTAAAATGAATTGAAGTTTAAAAGTTGGTTTTATTTAGTGCTGATGCCTTAAGAAGATTATATAATTATGTACCAGATAATAAATGTTAGAAAACGAGTTACTTGTGAAACTTACTTCTTCAATTTGAGTTTATGTGTTGCTCCTCGTAATTTTCTAGTCTTTTTGTGTTGTTTTCTAAAAAATGAGTGCCCTTCCATTCTACAATTGGTACTGACTTTTATTTGAAATAAAACCTTTTGAGGAACGCTAATATGTCATTGTTCTGAAAGTAAAAACGTCCTGTAAAACTTTAAAATTAAATAAAATGTAAAAATTGAAGGAGAAGAAATTGAAAATTAAATTGTTAGAAAATATTTGAAAAAAATCTTATTTTCAGCACCATTTAAAATGTGTACTTTCGAAAGTTGATTTTCTTAAATTTATTTTAATTTTTCTTTATTAATGACAAAATATGTTTTTCTAATGATTCAAAGGATTAAAAGTATGCGTCGAGAACTAGATTTTTTTCAGCTTTATTTACTTATATTAATTGTATTTATTGCTTGCTTACATTCATTGAACATACATTCATTAATAAGCAACATATAATAATGCATATTATAAATTATTATAAGCTTATTATTAATATTCTTGTCTTAATCAAAAACTTCTCTTTAAAATTTTATAGTGGCGTGGTAATTATGCATTTCCTAGAACACTGGCTTAAAATTACAAAAAAAGAAGGAATTTGCATTCTAATGGGTCAGCTAATATCTTCAAACCAGTTTCTATATTTTGTCAATCTTTAATGCCATCTGAATTTCAAACTGAAATTCTTTATTAAGGCGATGGAATCTGAGGGTAAGATATATAATTATCCATAAATCTTTGCCAGTCATTTCCGTAATTTACAAAATAACAGAAAAAAAATAATAATTAGGATTATTAGATAATTTCCTGTTTTCCAATCAGCTTTAGATACCAACCGTTACTATATCTTTGGATTTAATGCAAAAATGTTTTGGCTTTCCACTGATGAAATATATTCAAGTTTCGAACACGAGCTCCATGCCATAAATACCTGGCTTTCAAGCTGTGATTTTAAAGATATGGGAATGGTAAAATTATTACGCCACGCCTGTTCGGATTTCAAAAATTGGCAATTAATTGGTGGTCACATCTTTAAATTTCCTTATGGCGAATAACTGAATTGCTTTTATTAAACATTTCGTAACATTGTTCCTTCAAAAAGAAAAAAAAACACTGAAGAATTCGTTGAAATCTTCTTTATTTTGTAAACTTGACATTTATTGTTTACAAATTCACTAAATAAAAGAAAGCCTGTATGTATCGTAAACAGAAAATTTAACCTCCAAACTACCTAAAGGAACAGCTTTCAGTGACTGTGAATTATTTTATTTCAGAAAATATTTAGTACGAGGAAAAAAAAATAATAAACGGGGATTTTCCTCAAACCATTTTTAATTATTTCATCCCTGAAGTTATTGAACCTTCTAAATAAATTATGTATTTTTTGGGACATTTAATGTTAATTTAATTCATATATCAATTTAAAAACCTAGCAGATACTTAAACTGTTTTGTCTTTTAACTAATCTCTGCTTTCATTTTGAGAATATCAAAAATTCTGTAATCCTGTGTATTTTCCAGTTTAGAAATAAATGGTGATTGAAAATCATTTCAATCCAAAAAAACTTTGATTGAATTTGAAATATTAAAATTGGAATAAACCAATGGTTATTTTCATGATGTCCAACATCAGCATATGCTCTCTTTTTCAGATAGCATTTGAAACCTTAATTTTTGATGAATTTTTATGGTGGCCTTTTTTCGTTGCGATCTTAACAAATGACACTTTCTAGCAGTTATTTAAGTTGGTTTTATTTAGTTTATTTAGTTAAATCAGATTAAGGAATCATTTCGGAGCTAAATATTGATTATTTTGGAATGGCCATGATAATTTTCAGCCGTTGTTAGATAATGAGACCGACACCTGGGAAGGCATACCTCATGCCAATCTCGAATTTCCACACATCATCACTTTAAGGATTGCTAATCTCGATGGTAGATTGAGGGTACATCAGTTACGCATACCCGACGGTTCTTAATCGGCATTGCATCTTGAGCCCACACACCTCTTAGCTAGAAGTCGAGACTTTATCCCTAGGACATAGAGGTCGCCAGATATTTTGGGAAAGCATTAGAAGGAGAAAAGATTAACTTTTTCTTCGCTTCTTTCACTACTATATTATATCTGATAGGTATATTTTTTTAATTTATCAGATTAAGTTTTCTGAAGGCAAATCTGAATACCTTTGTATATTTTTAGCCACTATGCTAAGGCTAATTCTAAAGACAAAGAGAAATGGTAGATTGTTTTTTTTCACTACATATGCAAATAACTGTTAATTATATTCGTTTTGAAATCTTTGCACGAACCACCATTTGCAATATCCATAGAATCAATAATGGGCTGAAAAATTTAGTTGGGAGAACTAATTCGTAGAGAGTTGCAAAACAATCACCTCTTGCAACCAAGATATGTATCCATCCTGGTTACAAGAGGTTCAGCTACTGTCCTTCAAAGACAGCCAATCGAATAATTTAATTAACCTCATTGCTTGTTAATTTTTCTTCGGAGAATATTTTACTTTTTTTTGAATTTTGGTATCATATATTTGATATTTTGCTTAAAAATTGTTCGTGCCGTTCGGGAGGAAATCATATTCAAGCACTAGTTTATGGCAACCCTACCGAGATGACGTCATATCCTGCCAACCGTCAGTCAGTGCAGAATTATGATATTTCTGAAACATGGTGAAACTGTTCTGTAAAAAGTGTAATCCTGAAATGAATATGTCATTGACAAAGGATGCTATACAGCCATGTTTGCTGCGAAATGTATAATAACGCTTTCACGGCTACTTGAAATTAAGGCTTTCTTGTGGCGAGCTGAACGAAAGTAGTTCATAGTGAAACGGGGGACTTGAATAGCAAGTTGTATGTGGTTCCATTATTATTGACGAAAGACTTCTTAAAAAGTACGTAATGCAATACGCATCTATCTTATGAGACCGCTTTGAGCTCGATGCTTTAATAATAAGAATAATAACAATAAATAAGCGTTAGAAAAACCACTTGGTTGCGTTTGCATAAACTTGGTCAGTGGAAGCCACACATGCTGTTGAGAGGGGAAAAAATCGGTCATTTTTATGTTACAGAAAAGGCTTCATTCTTGGACTAGATATTAACATGGTTCTAAAATGGACGTTAAACCTGAAGACCAAGCTGCTGTTGTGCCTTTTAAATTCCTAAAGAGTTGCAAAACCCTCATAACTGACGAGTATTCGTCTTGGTTGCAAGATGTTCAGCTACTCTTTGAAATAATAGGCTTTATTCAACAGGAAATTGTTTCCACCATGTTTCAGTTTCATGGTTAAGATATTAAAAGGGTAAGTAATTTTTTTCTTTTGTTTCCATACATTTAACATTAATTTTATAAGTGAATTCATACGAGCATTCTTTAGTATAAAATGCTTCCTTTAGTTATCTTTAAGATATATTTACAAGGAAATTCTTTCGAATAATTTAAAAACACAATAAAATCCCGTCAAATCAGCGAAAATTTTGCTGAACGTTAAGATAATTGCGAGCCTCAGGCATTGTCGGCTATAAATCTATTAAATCCAGTAAGTTGCCACTCGGGGAAATTCAGGTTTTGCGGCTTTACCTTATTTTTGAGTGGAAACATTCTTTCAATGGAAATTTTCTCATCGCCTACTATATTGTAGTATTCTAAGCTTTTTTGGGGAAAAATATAGGGATTTTATAGCTTATATTCTACTTAAAAATGAGTGAAATCGCAGTGTTATGCTCAAACTTTAATTCGGTGCACTGGTAGAAGAGCGTTAATAAACGTGACTTTAAGAAAATCAATTTTTAGGTTTTCTTCGTGGATATTCTAACATCGGAGAATAAAGATGTTCACAATTTTATGCTAAAATTACATCTCCGATAAGAATCTTTTTCTGAACTGGAAAAGATTAATTTACTGAAGAATAACCGATTTAAGTATGCCTTTCATTAACTTTAATGCAAAAATCAATTGATCATATACACATGACTTTTTAATTGATGAGAAGCTTAGTTATTGAAAACTTTCCATTTTTTTCGGTGCTTTTCTTCCTCTGACACTTTAAATTGTCTTTCGACTTAATTTAAAAATATTTTTTGTAATTGTTCATTATAATTAAAAGCTGTCGCATTCTGCAAAACGGGCTCGTGTTACTTGCATGGTAAATTGAAATCTTAGTACGGGACAGATGGTTTCACTTATAGCTAGTAAATTTGAACTTAGCTACTTCTTGGGTAGTGGTTGCTCACAAAAACTTTTTCTTAATTAAATTTGGATTGGCAGTTGTTTCGTTCTAAAAAGTAAGCTTTTCGGCTAGACCAATTTTTTGGCACTTTTTTCTAAGTTTTAACACTCTGGCTGCCGAACTTTCTTAATCGATATTTAGATGCAAAGCTTGAAAAGACGTTTTTAATATGAAGCGAATTCTTATATGCAATGCGATAATATATCTGTGTAATAATAAAAATAAAAGCTCGTATGCCCACCAAAATCTTGGAAGCAGAAAATTACTTGTAATAAATTGCAGAAAATTATTTGAGTTAAGAAGTTGCGAAGTTATGTATGCTTTACACAATACTTTTCATTGGTTTGTGTTGCTGGATTCATACTCGCTGGCTTTCAGGTGGCATTACTTTTGAAAGTTATTTGCATTCAGTAATTGCTATTAAATTGTGAGAAAATTATAATTAAAATATTAAGAATAATTTATATTAATATTTTTAAAATATTCAACTTAAGAATAATTTATACTTCGTTAATTTAAACTTTTAGAAAGAAATTTAAATTAACCAAATATAAATTAAGATTCCAGCTCTCTAAATTGTTGCGATCATTTCGGATTAAAAATAAACATATAAAAAGCGTATATATGTTTTTCTGGTCCTCTTGTACGCACTGTTTATAGTATTTGATTTTAAGTGGGAAAAAGTTTTTAAATAAGGCTTTGAAAAGATTAGAAAATTTCATCGTTTATTTCATCTCATTGTTATAAGATAGTTTCGTTCAAAGTACTGTTTATTGTAATTTGTTTGAACAAATATCTTAGTTAAATTTTATAAAACTATAATCCATTTTTAAATTTTCTGTTCATTGAATACTAAATTTTTGGGTGCGAAAAATGCTACCCCTTTTTTTCGTTTTTCATAATTAGATTGCTATACTCAATATATCAACATTTCTTAGTTCAAATTGATATATTGATTGATACTGATGATATTGGAATATTAAAGTATTTGAACAACTGGTCTAAATATGAAACGGCGTCGAAATATAGATTAATTTGTAAAAACGTATAGGAGGGAATCAAATGGTGTGTGTGTGTGTGTCCATTAATTTTCTGATTAAAATAAATTAAATCTTTTTGGAAATGAAACAAATAAGAAATATTATTTTTTCTAAAAAATAAATTCAAGAACAATTATTTTATGATCAACACTCTCTATACAGGGTGTTTATTTAGTCCCGGACATTTTGATGTTTTTCTGTCATAAAATAATGAAGATATAAACAAACTTATGGCACTTATTGATGTAATAACTCATATATTTTCCTTTTCAGGTTTGAATATTTTTACTTTTGTAAATATCGTCAGCGCGTGTGGTTAATTTCAGATAATTTCATTTTCCAGTGTAAATATTTGTACTTTTATAAATATCGTCTGCTTATTAATTGCATTTTTCTCTTTTGTTTTTGGCAACTATTGAAATGTTATGTTTACTTTTGATGTGTTTGTTCTATGTAGTACTTATAATAAAGCTAAATGTATGTGGGTATGTGTTGGCGCTCTATAGGCCAGACCATTCAACCTACAGCTACCAAATTTGGCACGTGTATACATTGGAGGTAGGGAATGTGTACCAGGGGGGAAATTTTTTCGAATTTTTAATTAGAATTTTATTTAAAAATTAAGCGAAATTTTGGCGTGTTTCTGCTGTATATGGTCCGATGCTATATATGCGTGTTTCTGCTATATTGTAAGTTTTGTTAAAGATCAAAAATTTATCTTTTAAATGATACCAATGTTTTAATCTTAAAATTAAATTTCTATTTTTAATGAATTTTAAATAAATATTTTAAATATATTTTTCACCATTTTTTTTCGTACAAAATAAAAATAAAATTTAAGCTGCTCGAGCACGTTTCGTATTCATGGGAAAAAATTAGCTTTTTTCAAAGTGTTGCCATCACATTGATTAAAGCTCCAACTAAAAATAAATTAAATCTTTTTGGAAATAAAATCTGCAAAAATATAATTTTCGGTACGTGTCTGTAGGAAAGGAAACATATATGAAATATTATTTTTTCTAAGAAATAAATTCAAGAAAAATTATTTTATGATCTTTTACACTCTCTATATTATTAATCCAATAAATCAGTTTTATTTTAAGGCAAGTTTTGTTTAATATGAACAGGATATCCATTCAAATCAGGGCCACATAGCTAATTTGTAAACCTTCAGTAAGACACAGATCTGCTAAAATGGTCTAAATGGAAAATGATTATATTTTATGTAACTTGATTTAATAAATGCTCTAATAAATAACGAATTTTTGATCTTACATTAAGCTTCTGCTGTGGAAATCACGATTAACAAAATGTTCTTGAAACACTAATATTTTAAATAAAGAGTTAATTTCCAATCAACTAAATCAATCACTTAAATTGACTGATTTATGAAAATTTGAATATCACTATTCAATAAAAAAAGGATAATTTTAGATTTTCCATTGATCGCTTCAAAGAAAATACGCCAATCAGCGCGCAGGTTTCTCAAGATTAATTGGCCTATGATATGAAAATGTTGAGTTTTTCAAAATGTTTAACATTCAAAACTTTATAAATAAGTCTTACTTGATCGTGGAAAATAGAAACATTCATTCATTTATTTAAAATTTGGTGTGTCCAGAATATTTCTCAGAATATACCTTACTGCATTAAATTTAGACTTCATAATTCTTGAAATATATTTATAGGCCGGAACAAAATATTGATTTCATTTCAATCCTTTTGAAAGCAAAACTAAAAACTGAATTCCATGCTGAATCTGAGAAATTTTTGTTGAATTATTTAGATATTACATAAATTATGAAAAATATTTTGTAGTTTACATAAGACTTTAATACCGAGTGATTCTTTTTGCAATACTCATATTCAGTAATAATAATAAATAACAATAAAGATGATAAATAAAATAAAACGCTTGGTTTTTATTTAAAAATATCTTTATATTAATTGCAATTTCATCATTTCCACTTTAAATTAAAGTTGAAGTTTTACCGGAAATGACTACAAATTAGCAAAATATATATAGTAAATTGAAAGAAACGATCTAAACAACAGTATAAGTTTGGTACGACTATCAAAATTTTAAGATTAAAAATGTTTTGTTTGAGAATCTATTACGAGTCCAGTTACTTAAAATATTTAATTGAAAATTGTAGTGAGCGGTAATACTGGCGAACAGGCTGGTCGCCAAAGGCGGCTAGTATTCAATAAATCATGTGTTTTAGTGTTCGAACACTTCAATTTGTCCATCAAACACATGCAACATACAAATGGACAAGACATTTCTATCGTGGTTCTATGACAACGGAGAAGAATTGACACATCATTTATTTTTGTGCCAATTTTATAACGACAATGAAGATGGGTTTAAATTATATATCCCAAAATTTATATAGTGCATGTGCTAAACTTGTTAATCTAAGTTTCCCCGTGGAGAAATTATATCTAAACGAGAAGAATGTCAAGCCCAAATATCGAAGTTCGCTCCCTTTAATCCTCTTTTTAAATGTAATGTCCGGTTCATATTTGTATTTATTAATTGTATATAATGTATTACGATTCGAATTTTTAGATTTATACAACATAACCTTTAAATATTAGTGCTGGAGGAAAAATCACCAAAACCGGATAACCATACAGAATCGATTTTATATACATTTTATATCGGATATATTGTGAACTTCAAGATGAAAATGAGTACAAATAAGAACATCCCTCATTCGCATCATTAAAAAAAATCTTTAAAGATTGATAATTTAAAATGTGATGTTCTTGCCTTGTATACATAATGCGAATCATCAATTATCTTCAAGGCATTCAGTAATTTTGAGTTTCAGCTTACAAAATGAGTACTCAATTTCTTTCAAATCAAATCTCACTTCAAAGTTCCGCTGGTATTAATTTTTAAATAAAATTAAAATTTAAGGGTCAATATTAAAATGTCTTAATTAGGATTTAAAATAGTAGCAAAATTTTCGTTATTTCTGGTGTGAACTGGTAAAATATTCAATAAATGTTTTTGCAAAAATTGCTGAAATTCAAATGAAAAGAATCAAACGCTTAGTATTTGTACTTGGGGATTTTTTATTAATTTTCTTTTTTGCAAGTGTTTTATTTCAACGTTCTTTCTACTTCCCAATTCAGAACATTCTTATTTTTGAAGTAGTTTAATATTAGAGCTGAACTGGGAAAAAAGACTCAATGAATTTCTTTTTAAGACCATAAATCTTCTTATTCGCCCATAGAATTGCGGTATTGAAAGCTGCAAGCTATTAAAAGGTAGAAAAAAAATCAGATGGGAAAAAGATATCATCTCTAGTTCTTGTTAAGTTAGAAATGAAATCGGATGCATGTATTTATGTACTGCTTTAGAAGCTATACTTTAGGTTGTATTTCATAAATTTGATGTTCAACATTTGAGTGATGATACTGAACTGGTGAATTCAAATTTAAAACGGTATTTTTAAGTCTATTGGTTTGTTCGAGATGTTCAGTATTTATTTTTCGCATTCTGAACTTTAATATATATTCATTATTTCATTTGCATTTAGTGGAATGAAGTAATAAATACATCGGGTAGGAGAAGGCTAGATTCGTTTATAGTGCACAATTTTAAATTTTCATTAATCCTTTTTCACTCGGAAAAGTAATTCGTTGCATAATTCACCTGATATAAGGACTTGTTTATTGCTCTGAAATATGCATAATTGCTTCAACTTGAATTTCTCAGAAAGCTTAATCTAAATATTTTCACTTTTGGGGCAATTTTATCGAAATTAAAAAAAAATAAAGCGTTAAAATCGCGTATAGTTTTCAGTTGTCTGAGAGGAGACAGTGCAAAAGGTAAATAAATATTTAAACTTATATTTATTCGACTATTCCCATTTAATTGTTGAATTAAAATATGAATGTTCTTTTGAAAATTTGAAATCGTATTTTTATGCTTTGGTTTTATAACTTCAAGCAAATAGCTAATTCTAGTAAATGCTGTATTAGGGCATTATATTTAATTTGTAAGTCATTTTTCTGAGTATCTGGTAAAGAATTGCTGCCATTACGGAAAATTTCCTTCAATGCATCTAATTTTCAAAAATACTAACTATGCATCTAATGGGAGTAAAGAAAAGGGATAAATAAATGACTGAGCAGCAGTATAAAAATCCCGCTTTTATATGCAAAGTCCTAAGATTGCAATTATTAAATAGCTTTTCTTATCTCAAAATGCGATAAAAAGGATCGTTTTTTTCTAATTGGAGATTTGAACCAGTATTCTGATACTTCGACTATCAGTTTATGTAGAAAGTATTGACGTTCTAAGTTTAAATTAAAAGCAAATGTTAAGATATGAAATTTTAAAAAAATGATAAATCTCAGATAAATATTACTATGCTATTCCTTAATAAAAATTGTATCCGATACTTGGAACTTATTTTAAAACGATTCCAAAATAATTTTTTGATAGATTTAATTTAGATACGAGCTCCTACATTTTTCTTTCAAACGATTTATACCATCTTTCCTTTACAGCTCCATTTTTCCCAGAAAATGATTCGCAACGCAAAGCAGCAACTGCAGGCGTCTCCATCTTCATGTCCAGCCATCTAGTTGGCATATTGGGGATGTTTCAAGACTTTTTGACACCTTTGTCGAAAGTCATGGTGTTCATGTTTGACGATATCGACCCATGATTATTCGACATGTCGTCGATTCATCGTTATTGTGTACGCAACTGGATTGTGAAAACAAAGAACAATGAGTTGGATGCTTTCTTCAGTTTTATTTATGTCGCATTGAACTATATCAAGTAAGAATGTATAATTTTAGAATATTCTTCTATCGGAACTTACTGTATGTATATTAAGTTCTTTAGAATTCTGTGAAAACTTTTAAAGCATTTAAATTTCCAAAATATTAAATTTGAATGCGTGCAATTAGGAAAACTAAACTAATGAGAAAATAACAATTTCAGCAGGTAGAATCTAGAGTTTGAAATATGTCTGAGTTTATATACACGATGAGTAACTGAATTACTAAAAAAAAATCATTAAACTAAATCTAAATTAGTAACTAAATTCAAAAGTGTGTAAAATTATTTCATTTCCAGTTTTTATAGTTAGTGCTGTTATTATTTACTGTTTACTAATAAAATCGTTTCGTACTACCTATACTTGTATGCTTTTAGTCCCAATTTTCTAATTAATGAAATCATACTAATGTAACTCAAATACTAAATCCTTGCATTTAGTTAGATTCAAATCTCATGCTATTGAGTTCTTTGGGTTAATTCATCCAAACGTAATAAAAAGTAACTTTTATCACGTATGAAAAAATATTGTTGCATCAGAGTGAGGCGAATACGTGACAAAACTTTGGTGGCTAAAACCATTTCCAGCTCGGATGCGCAGAAATTCCCCGACTAATTTAAGATATTTTAATTTTCAATTATTTTTGAAGACGGTGTATTGATGCACAGAATAAAGGTTATAATTTTAACACAATGATTTATGAATATTTGTCGCATAGTCGTCATATTGTCCCCTTTGAGAATGTGGTTATCAAAGAAGTTTTCGTAAAAGAGCAATTTTGCCTTCCGTTTTGAAATGTAAAATTTAGGCTTGTGAAGGAGCAGAGTGAAACTGGGAGATGTTTGAAATATTTTTGAGAATTCGGAACATATTTCATATACAGAAAGTATTATTAAAGTTTCATATAAAAAAAATTGGAGAGAGCTAAAACAATATGGTTTTGAATCCTTCCTGGAGTTTATATCATTATCGTAATTAAAGTTCCAATTCGTTCCTAGTCAAAAATCAGATATAGGTATTCGTTTTGTCCTAAAAGTTTGATTAGTTTTAGAATTATACCAACATAAAATCATACCAGCTCGTATCGTATAATGAATACTTTAGATCTATATTTAAAATATTCAACCCGATTCTGCGTTTGCCGAATTTCGTAACTCATTCAAACCAAACATTTATGTACCCAGACTATGTCGCCATACCAATTTCAGTGCTCGAGCCACTGCATAATAATTATGTAAAGTAATCTTAATAAATCCTCGCTGTATAATAGTTATCTTAATATATGTTAAAACCTATTCTTCGAATAGCTATTAAAGCTATTTAAATAGATCTTTTAAGGTTCTGGTTATTGTTTTGTAGAATTACTAATGCTGTTTTTTTACCTATTTTGAACTGTCGAATCACGGAATAACATCTAGTTTCCTCACACAAAAAATTACTGGAAATTAAGAAATGTGAAAAAAAAACAGATATTCGATTAGTTTTATATTTTTAAGTAGGAAATAAAATTTTAAGTTAAAACTGGAACAGGATGTAAATATGAAGTATTCAAGAATCGTTTCAAAAATGCAGTTACGATTCGTTTCAAAGAGAAAAGGAAATAACAAAATGCCACATTCAAAAGAAACTTGGAGCTAAAAAAGTCAGCTAAAAATCATTTCTGGAGTTAATGCAATTGTAAAATTAGATTTATTCCAAGTAAAAAAATCAGTTACAGGTCAAGTTCCGAGATTGTAGTTCTGGTGAATTTAATACGAAATAGAATTACAAATTACACGAATCCTACTTGACTTATAATGGAATGTTAAATTGATAGATGAAGATCATGAATTGATTGATTTCCGCACAAGCACTATAGGAAAACTAAGGTTTGTGCCTGGTTATATAAATATTGAATTTCACATCTTTTCCAAGGATAAGGGAATATTTTAAGCATTGAATAAAATGTCGGATATCTTAATGTTATTCATTCGTTATCAATTTCAATTTTCAGTTTAATGATTTGAGAACTCAAAATTGTGAAAGTTTGGCACTAATTAAGCGGTTTCAAATAAATTCTCTAAGATAATTTCATTTCTTTTGTAAACATGCGAGGTTTAATCTTAAATTTCTTTTTCCAGGGTTTGAATAAAATTCGAATTTTCTCTTCCATCCGACATTTGAATAAATCTCATGATTGGCTATTTTATGAAGAAAGTGCAATAATCAATTCCCAATAGTCGTAAAATCCTCGTCTTATCGACAAATCTTTTCTTAAGAATTCCTTTAAGGCTGAAAGCTGTCACTGATTGGTCAAATATCGAATTCTGTGGATAAATTTCTCCTGCCTGGAGTTTTAGATTTTGTACTTTAAGTATTTACTTTAAGATTTTAAGATAAGTACTTTAAGTAGAGATTATTTAAAATAAGCTCTAGAATATTGGTGTATAGGCAAGCGTCACTTACTATCTGCTCTATTTTCTAACTTAAATCTACGTGTCAAACTTATAAGTAGATTTATTCAGCTTTCTACATAGATATGCGATTTACGCAAATTCCATATTCGTTGCAATTGTTCGTTTCATTGGTAGAAATCAACCTGAGAAAGTTTTAGAAAACAGTAAATATATTCCTAAACTTTTGAAAATTCGAATTGGTTAATGAACTGTTTACTCGAACATAAATGAGTCTTTTGCTGGAGATACATTTATCAAGCTTGGCAATTGGAGAGGGAGAAAGTTTAAAATTAATATTTTCATTTATATGTTGTGTTCGTGCGTCAACCAAAATAAAATGCAGACAAACTTACTA
>JAPMOR010073310.1:286158-312842 GCA_026543865.1 Argiope aurantia
AGCGGATAATGAGTGGTGTCGGAACCTTGTAGGCCGTTGAGGAGCGGGAAATGAGTGGTGTCGGAACCTTGCGACTCGCTTTAGTGTTCATTGTGTGATTGCAGTGGCTTTCTCTGTATGTGTGTGAGCAGTGGCTTTCGGTGTGTGTGTGTGTGTGTGTGTGTGTGTGTGTGTGTGTGTGTGAGCGAGCAAGCAGTGGCTTTCGGTGTGTGTGTGAGCAGTGGCTTTCGGTGTGTGTGAGCAGTGGCTTTCGGTGTGAGCGAGTTATTATTGATTGAAAACTTGAACGGTTGTAGACTGATTTGTGGACTAAAATTTATTTTGCTAATTGGTACGGCCTTGCTAGCTTCCCTCTGTCGGTAAGAATTTTCACTTTTTTTTTCTTCTAAATTCAAAATGTTTGTCATGTATGAAATTTTGCTCAGTTCCTCTTAGTTGGATATTTTGGCAAGCTAAAATTCTATATTTTTCCGAGTTTTCATTCTTACAGCGATATTAACTGGTTTCTAACAAATGTCTTCTCCGAGGTAAAATCATATTAACGAGTTCTATATAATTTAATTCTTCTAGTAATTCTTCCATGATTGCGTTGAAAATACAAGATCTTAATAAAATTTTCTAAGTTATTACAATTTTAATAAAATGTAATTTATTATAATCCTTTGGGTTTAACAGTTTCTAATTACCAATTTTACTAAATTGAATAATTTATAACCTAGAAATTAAGAGAATTTCGAGCATATTTTAACAAAATAATTTAATAACAAGAAATTTAGTGTTCTGTGTTCAGTAAACAGAGTACCGAGATTCCGAGGCATTTTATATTCTTTTCAAGAAATCATATCTCATACAATTTATCCGTGTGCAGATTAGATAAAAAAAATGATTTGACTGATTGTAATAGATTAAATTTAACTGATTAGCTTTAGAGGCTTAATGGTTAAGTATAAAATGATTTTTTTTTTATCTTCAGAATTCGACATCTTGTTGACCACATTAAAGCATTAAAGGAAGAATTTAAGTAAACATTTGCCGAAAAGAGGAATTTCTCCGGAATAATCAATTTTAGGCTTACATGGGATATCAGAGTGAGAATTCGTAATGAAGCAAGTACGGGGTTCCTTCAATTTCGATAGTAAAAGCTTGAAATTGAATATTTGTTTTTAACACACTAGACGAAATCAAAGAATCTTCGTGAGAATTTAATTCAAATTTAAAATAAAATTTTATTTCATGCTTAAAAATTAATCTGTTTTCTACTCTTAATTTCTAGGATACTTTTCTGTTTGAGGAGACTAGATGTCATTTCCTCATGTGGTTCGACTCGATCCAAAATAGCCGAAAAAGAAGCATTAATTCTAAAAATCAATAACTGCATTATAAAAGTTCGATTTAAAAAGCTTAATCTACTCGACGAATGGGTTTTCGTATATTAGAGGTAAAAATATTGTACAGCGAGGATTTCTATGGATAACTATATACAGGATTATCATTAAACATAATTGTTTGGTTTAAATGAACAACAAATTTCGGCAAAAGCAGAATCGCGTAGTATGTTTCAAATATAGGTGCAAAGAATTCAATTTTTAAGACAGAGTTATGATTTTAACTATGTATAATTCTGTCTAATAGGATCCTTGGGACTCGATGAATATCGATATTCGTAAGTAGAATAAAATGATTTCACTATTACATTTTCAGTTGCTGAAATACAAAAGTTTTAGTTTAGTTATATTAACGTCCCGTTTGAAGCAACACTAGGGCTATTTTGTGACGGACCTCGTAATTTTGAACCGCGGTCAGATGACGAGGACGACACCTGAGCTGGCACCCCCTCTCCACACCACAACACACCAGCGGGAGGACGTTTGGTCAGGACGGATTTAACGTGCAACAGACCCCCTTACACGACGGTTCTTCAGTGGAATCGGATCTCGAACCTGAAACCCTCCGGTTTCGAAGCCGAGACCTTACCACCAGGCCACCGCGGCCGCTGAAATACAAAAGAGAACTGCGCAGAAGCAAATGAAATCATTAAAATAGTAATTTAATTTACATTTTGAGATATTCATAATATTTTTGTTACCGTACAGAAAAATTTCTAAGACGACCGTTTTTTTCAATTAAAGGATATTTTTCTTGTTATTTTAGTGTTCCTAGTTGCACTTAATTCAAATCTTTCAGTATTTTCAAAATTTTTAAAACATAGAAAGCAGTCCCGATGAGTAAGGAACTATTTTTCTTCCATTATCCTATAGCTGGTTTTGCTAGTCGAAGATTCCAAAATTATGTCTGTCTTGTGATCGAAGGTGATGGATGAGAAATCCTCCCGAATTTTTCTTGTCAGTGTGGGGTAAAAAAGTGCATAAAGAATTTACACGCTGTGGATTTATGAAACTTAAAGAAAAATGAAGGCCTTATAAATTGAGCTTTCGCTATAACATTACCTTCATTTTGAATTGCTAAAAGTATTTTCAGAAGTGAAATGATAAATCAAGAAATGTTTAGGTATTTAGAATGTAGCAGTTTCATTTATTTGATCTATTTAAGCTAAAATTTTGAAAGATATTAGTGAATCTCTTCTGTAATTGCAAATGAACTTTGAACGCAAAATAAGATTAAAAAAAAACAAGAATTCTGATAAATAATCTAGAAAATTTAGCATCTGAGAAACACTGGGAGAACCAATTCGAGTGAACCTTGAAGTTTTAAGTCTTCGAATTCAAGCGATGTGTTACAGGATAAGAAGTGATAAAAATTCAGATATTAAATTTTGAAATGTTATAAACTTTCTTTGAATTTACTTCGGTCACGAGATTCACTTGGGTCTTAGACTGAGAAATATTATGCAGGAAATAATTAACCTATCCAATAATTAACCCCTATCCAAAAAATTCTATAATGAAAATAAACAAAACGGATAGCTATTGTAATAAATCTTAATGTCCACAGCTTCACTTTATGTACTATGCTATATTTAAGTAATTGTTCCATGTATTTACATAATTCTGCAATCCTTTTCATAATGAACCTATTTCCAGAATGAAGCCTACATATAAGGAACAAAAATTATATGCCTCTGAATTTGTACACAAGTCAAATATAAGATCTAAGAAAGCATCGATCATGCGAATTTAACTGCATTTGCTGATAATCAAGCAACATGATCGAAGATTATACATTCATTGCTGCAATTTTCTTGGCTGAAGATACCTGCTCATTTCCAAGTATGATTCTTTTAAGATGCATGTTTTCTCCGGAATGGATAAAATGCTTAAAGTTTAAGAAATTGGTAAGTTGAAATATAATAGTAACAAAGTAATGCAACAGGAAATGACGTTGTCATAATATATATATTCATACTTTATTATGAATATATATATTCATACTTGATTAAGAATATATATATTCATACTGTATTATTAAATATTTCTTGTACTGTTTCTTGCCGTTATTGAGAATTAATGCACAAAGAGCCCTTAAATATTCTACTTGAAGTTTAGTGAAAATGTTATTGCGATCAAAACGCTTTACTGTATTTTAAAATACTTAATCACTCATTAATATTTTCAATTCCATTACTATATATATTAGAAAGCGTTTGAAGCAAAGATTGTTTTATAATTCCAATCTAAAACCATGAAGAAATACTATTGTCTAATAAATTCGTGGATAACGGATTAGAATTGATAGCGGAATAATACTTATTAATTTCATGGCTCACTTTTAATGAATGCTCATAATTATGTATCAATATTTTTCAGATCTTAATCGATGAAGATGTTCAAATTGGCGCATCCTATTTTAAACATTTTCGAGAAGTGTGATCATGAACCATCACAAGCTCACGGATTTCTTGGATTTCAAGAGCACAATACATGAAGAGCAACATCTAAGAGCAGTTTTTACTGACAGTTTCTGGAATTTTGGAAATAACATTTCGAAAGGCTATTAAATTATTTTATGTTGGGAATTCATAGCTGGAATTCGGTAAAGCTATAAAATGCGATAAATACAGTTTAGTTTTCCATCTTTAAAGAAGAGTGTTTTTAAAAAGTAACGTCTTAGTTTTCAGTGCTATTTTTAAAACGCTGCATGCAGAAATAATTTTCTATACTTTTAAATCTGTTGAGGGTAAATATACTTAAAACCCGCAACCACAGCTATAAGTATTTGCTGGCGCCTATTACACAATCTGTGATCTCCCACTTTCAAAGCATTCTTTTGAACACTTACTAGTTTCCGATCAACAAATATCAATGATGTTGAATGCTTCCGTATTTTTCGTCGCTTTGAAAGAGCTTTTGTACAAATATTTTCTTCGAAAGACTCTTGTGTGAAATAATATTTACCGTTTTAAAAAGTCGGTGATCAAACAGCTGAATCCAGAGTTTCGCAGGGCAGTTGTTTCACGTTTGGAATATGATCTAGTCCAGTGATAAAGCAATGCTTTGATGTGGATTTTTATCTTTTTAAAAGACACTTTCTCTTCTCGCTACTTTCATCTCTCGTATTTTAAGTTCTCACACAAGACGGATAATTTTGCTGTATAACAAATTTGACAGTTTATTCTGGACGATCAAACGATAGCGGTGAGAAATGATATTGCTGCTAGAACAGTTTTAACATGGTAAACGGTAAATAAGCGTTTCCTTTTGTTCTTTGGTCATGATTCCTAAATAACTGTTGAAACCGATCCGCTGTTTTGACCGAGCGTAATTTTCACTATACTTCTACCTCAACGAAAATATTTTATCACTAAAATTTCAGCTGAGTTGTCAAACTTTGAAACTTGAATAATCCTCCTAATGACTCCATATTTTCTTTTTCAAAATGCTGTTAAATTT
The DNA here is from genome assembly GCA_026543865.1 of Argiope aurantia. NCBI lineage: Eukaryota > Metazoa > Arthropoda > Arachnida > Araneae > Araneidae > Argiope > Argiope aurantia. Next base: position 291,006 of record JAPMOR010073310.1, read on the forward strand.
TAAATATATTTATTACTTAATTTTAATCTTTAATTTTGGCAAAACTATTTAAATAATCTTTAAAAGATTATTCCAAAATAACTCGTCTTTCAAGGAAATTTCTAATATTAAATATACTTCCATTGTTGCTTATTTTTAAATTATTGTTCATCCATTCTTGTATATGTTCTAATTGCTGGAATCAATTATACGGGCCTTGAAGTTTTCTATTGTATAATTATCCTGTCAGTGATATAATTATAATGGTTCGTTCAAAATACTCAAATTATTGAACTGAACTTAATTTAGAAATTTTCTCGCGATCTAATAGTTTGACTTATCTATAAATGCTCCATATCTTTTCATAACTGTCAAAATTCCTTCTTGCTTGCCCGTTTTATTAAATGTTAAGAACATATGTTCAAGAACGTTTGTGTACTTCGTAAAAATTGAAGATACTCAAGTTTGAAGCAAATTGTCTGATTTTATTCATTGACCAAATTTTCAAGCCTCGAATATTTAAGTTGCCTTGAAGACTCGAAAATAAAATTTGTCATTTTTATTCTGTCAGCGCTAAGGGGATGATGTAAACGATTGATACTTACAAAATATGTAGAAAGCTATAAAGAAAACTCAATCAAGGAAAAAAAATTCGAAAGACCTTGTTATCAATAATTGAATGTGTATCTTAAGGAAATGAACAAAATAAAACTGAGGTTTCGCCCCATTGTTTTAGAGGATCACCTATAGCCGAAAAAAAGGACCGACTTTGAGGTTCAATATCGTAAATAATCTCGGAAAGTATGGTGAAGAAAAAATAAGGACGGAAATTTATTTCCTCAAGAATATTTGAATTCGTTCCCTTCATGTTATTTGTTACAAATAATTTCAACAATCTAAAAATTTACATTATCTGAAAGAAATTAGTATTCAAGTTGTGGACAAATTGAACTGTATAAAGATACCAAATATTTCATTTTGTAGATGCTTAGTTGAGCTTTGTGATAAAAGATGTATTTATTTCGTGCATTATATTTGTTATATAATGTTATTTATATGTATGAGGTTTAAGGTTATTTGAAACTTGTAATATAATTTAAATATTTAATATGTTAAGAAATTTATAAATTCTTATTTTACTAAAATGTTGAAATACCTTAACGCGTATCCATTTATCGCATCCTTTTCAAATCCATCATATTAGTCTTTGATTAATTTTCTGTAAAAATCTATAATCTTAATGCAAATATTACCGAAATTATTTTAAACGATTAAGTAAAATCAATTAACATTTATTGAAATTTTTTAGTTTTCTAGTAAAGGATGGCTGATTACTGTGCTAGCCAGGCAATCGGAAATCCGCTAAATTTAAAACTTAAAAGCATTTCATCCCCATGCCTGATCAACATGGTGATGCATATGCTTTAAAAAACTTTTACTATTTCTAAAATTATAAAATTATTTGATATTTCATTTTATAAATTAAACATTGCTAAAATCTGGATGCGATTTAGTATTTATGCGATTTATTATTAGAAATTAATTGGCACAAATGACGAGTAAAAATATAAATTTAAATACGTCTTACCTGAAGTTTTGAATGAATGCAATAAATGGTGGAAGTTGAAACTTTTATCCTTTTTTAATGTATAAAGTTTTTAAATACTTATTAGGCTAAAATGTTCTTTTGGTAACTAATTTATAATTCATCATCATAATTATAAAATTTTTTAGTCGATTATTTCTTTATTGTCGATTATTTCTTTTATTTCTTTATTATTATTTCTTTCGATGTTTACCTTAATATTTAGCTTAAGCAACTACTTTAACAGCCTTTTGATATGTTTCTTAACATTTTGCCTTTCATAAGGATTATGCATATCAAGTGGGTATTTTTAATGTAATATGTATTTTCATGTATATTATATATTTTCATGTAACATGCATTTAAAAATGTGCATTAATTTATCTTCTGTGCCTTGATCATTTTAGAAATTTAAATATCTTATTTCAATATAATTGTATGAAGTTTGTAAATAAAACTTTGATTCGTATTTTCATAGTATTTAAATTTTTAGCCTCAAATTTTCAAACACAATTTGCTGGTAATTTAAAAGGCTTCAAGATTATAATAAAGTGCAATGAAATCGCATACGTGATACTCATAAAAGAAGTTGCACTAAATTAAGAATAAAAATAAATGTTAAGATTTTCTGCATTTTTACCAATTCCATTTGCATTCAAAATTATTTTTGAATAAAATATTTAATGAAAATATTTTACATATATCTTATAATTTCTATCATAGTATTCAATGACTCCGAAATACTAAGGGTATATGCACAGGATATCCGACTCAAAAATCCAAGTAAAAACCGAAAAATTCCTTTTCCTGTGTCTACTCCTTAAATACGCCTTCTAAACAATCCATAAAATAATAACGCTGGTTTTAAAAAATGCGAGGAATTTTTAAAAGATATAGCGAGGTCTAAATTCTTATGCGTGTGCTTGTGGCGTTAAATTCAAGGATATTCTTATAAAATATTTTTAATTCTGTTCAAAGAAGTGTATTTAATTTTCAACCAAGAACTTTACCAAATATATTTCGAATATTTTCGCTTTGTAAGTAAAATAACATCCTTAGAATGTCGCATCGCATTTTCTCTTCTAAAACAATTGAATAATGAATTGTAAGGTAATATTTATAATAGTCACTTCTAAAATGCATTTCTTATGCTGATATGGCAAGCTATTAGTTCATATACAAGTTTAAAAAAAGTTTAAACTCGAAGACTGTTTTAATTTCATTCCTTTGTTGAGAATTAAACAACTGGAAAACTTCCAAGCATTTGCGATTTCACTCGTTTTTATACACTTATACCTGTTTGCTATATTGCTAAATGAGTTGAACAGAAACATAAGTTTGATTCACAGGCTGTGCCGCATTTTGTTATAAACTTGAACGGTTTGTTTTTTGTATGATGGAGTAAAATTTTCCTGCAGCTCAAATAAAACTTTACATAATACAGGATGAAAAAACATTTTTACCATCTCAATAATATGTTGAACGTGCGTGTATATCGTATTTACATAATACAACGAATAAATACGAATTCATATAAAATTAAATTTGCAAACTCTTGCGCTACTTTTTTAAACCTTTCGTTATTTAATTGAAAAGAAATTTTCTTTGGACAATTTTCTTATAAAAGAATTTTGAATGTTTTTTTCTTTTTATATTAAATAAGAGACGAAGAGTAGTCTCATTGAATGCTTATAAAATGAGATAATTAGTAAAAATTAGTTTCAAGATTCTTTAGTCTTAAAATATCAACAATTTTTTTCCAAATAAAGAATTCTCGAAAATAGTTTGTTAAAAAAAACTAAGTACACACTCAATATTTCTATGCAGGCAACACCCATAAAATTGTAACTTTTCAGTGATAACTGAGAATCAGCAGAAACAAAGTTGCAAACTGTGTGAATTCTGATAAATTATCTTCAAGATAAAGAAATTATCTTTAAAAGAATGCCCTGTGTAAGAAATATTTATATAATTGCTTATGATAAAAGCGTGTTAATTTTTTGAAATTTCAAAATTAATTATCAAGGACAAGACATGAGAACGGTAAGGTATTTTATAATTATTGCTTAATAAAAGCTGTGTCAATTTTCTATATTTTGAATATAGAAAAGGATTGTAAACGTTTAACTCCTAATTGATAAGAAAATCAATTCGTCATATAGCAAAAATCGTCAGTTTTAGCGACATAAAATTTGATTGCGGATATAGTTTATTCTCGATTAATTTAATTGCTTCTCTTAGATTCAATTTTAGTTACTTAATTTTTTCAAAAATATTTTCTGTAAAGATTTGGTATTTAGGCTTTAATATTCAAAATTTCTAAAGTAGTTTGAATATGTTGCTCCTATTGCTTTCAAGATATGTTTTTCGATATCTGGATACAGCGGGACGGAAAAAAACCGATATTAAATTTCAAAACGTGTCGAAAAACGAGATAAATAGTTCTTCCCTTTAATATCATTAAAAATGTCACCGTGATAAATTCTTATGAAAGAATCTTGTTATATATCTAATATAAAGACTTTGATGACAATAAATAGATTTATTTTATTGCGCGTCATATTTCTTAACTTGAATCAAACTGAGGAATAAAGTAACGCATAACGACGTCCTCCCTTTCCCAATCCAATCAAATTAGATTCACTCCAATTATTTCCCGCAGAATCCGTTTTAGAATTTTAAGCTCACTTGATCGGATTAAAGGCGTTAAGATCGATGATTTGGATCAACATAGCCGATTAAGGGCGAATGTTTGCCGTCCTGGTTTTACATAATTTTCACCACAATTTTAATGTAGCAAAGTCTCTTCAATGATGAATTGACTTTCTTCTAAGAACGTGTAATTTGGGTTAGGTGGCTTGTTCATTACCCCACTAATGGCGATGATTCGTTGGTTTTACGCATTAAGAAGATGGATGGCAGTTTGTGAAGGTACACTTTTCGATAATCTACGTCGGTAGTAATTGGTGTGAGACTTTCCTTAGCCTGTCGCTTTGTAACTGGATTACTGATTTGAAAGATCTCCTGGTTTTCAGCGACATTCTGTTAGAATTTATTAAACTTTTCAATGCGTTGATTCAATGACTTATTTTCTGAAACTCATTCCCTAAGGCAAGGTGTCTTTAAATTTTTCAATTACTAAACCCTCTTTCGTTCATAGAGACAGAAAAATATTTTCCTATGATTCCAGATATGTTAAAAAATGTATTACAAACTGAAACGAGAAAACACAATATAGACTGAATTATAAACTTTAAAGAAGCACGTAAAATTATTTACTGACCATTTTTGGCACTTCTAGTTCAAAGTTACCTGTTTTGTTTCATTTTTTGGAACTTTTTCTTCAATTTGCAAAGTAAAAATTAATCCTACATTCTTCCAGTTACGCCCGTGCTTTATTATGCCCCAAGTTTATTTCAAAATAATATATTGGGACGCATTGACGAAATAAACTGTTAAAATGGCTATAGTAGCAAGATTAGTCATAACTTGACTACATTTTCTGCTTTTTTTTATCATGGTGTATATATCAATAATAAAGTCATATATGCACCATGATAAAAGGAGGATCCCTGATAAGGTGACATAGACATTATTATTTGTTAATGATGCATGCAATATTTGGTACATATGTCACTGGTGCACATGGTATTTCCTAAGTTGGAAACCTTGGTTTTGAGAATATTTTAACTGAAAACATTGGCTCTTAACAACATCTTTTATGTTAATAGTACTATAAGAATGTGAAGAAAAACTGCACCTAAAACACCCCTTGCAAATGATGAATTTCGAAACAAATTATATGTATAAACATAAAAAATGGATAAGAATCCTTCACTTAAGCACAATCTAAAAGGAATAGAAGGAAAAATGAAAGGATTTATAAATATCTTTCACATGCCGATTCATACATGCTTAAACTGGAAGGTATTTAGTAAAATATGGCCTCCTGAACTTTCTCCACTAGTTAATCTTTTCTCATCAAAGAATTTCGAAAAAATATTTCAATAATTTGATAAATGTCAAAAAAAAATTAGACAGCCTTAATGGCGTGAACAATTGGTATCAAAAGAGTGGTAATAAAATTTACACAAAACTATCTTGAAATTCACAGATTTCAAGCAATTTATCTCTAATATAAAATCAAGATTTCTAAATGAGAAGCATTCTTTTATGAAATTATGGCATTTTTACATGAAATGAGAGAATTTTTCTCTGTAGAGCAGGGTTTTTAAATTTTTATTTTTCATAGAAGATTCTGTGGAAAAGTGTTTCCTGCTTTCATATATTTTTTAAAAAAACTGATTATTAATAGTCCTAATTTAGACTTTGAATTTTTTTCAATTTTTACATAAGAACTTCTCGCAAAAATTTAAGATTTTATGATCTCAATAATATATTTTTATTAAATACACTCTTGCTCGAAATGAAAGGAATTAAAAAAAAAAAACCTAATCAACTGAGACAGCAAGCATCTTTCAGACAAATTCAGTTTCTATATTTTTACCCACTGTATGCATGAAAGGTTTCACTGAGACTAACCATGCCTTTTCACACACACCCTTTCTCATTAATATTAATTCACTGTATCAAGTGACTATTATAAATTATTAATAAGGCTCAGTTTTTCAAAATAATAATTGGATGAATAAGTTTGTTTAAACAGTCTATAAAAATTCTGAATATTATTTCTTCTTTCTTTCCTCTGTGTTAAACAATAATTGTTGAACATGAGACGGCTCCATTTTTTCACCATTTAATGTCCATTCTAAAGGTTGTAGTTATAAATTTATGTGTTTAATAATTCACAACTCAGATTGGGCTTCAAACATATTATTTCTCTTTGTTATATCAAAGATTAATGTATGGCTCTTATCATATATCCTGCTTTTATTTTTAAAAACAAATGATGGAAACGCATGATATGTTTATGACCCTACTTTTGGCTATAAAATCAGTTAACGCTATATTTATTTACCATTGGGTACTGAGCAATACTTTTAAACTACAAAATAATAATTTTCTTTAAATTAACATAAAAGTTATACTATCTTTAATAACAAGTCTTCATGTTAATGTTAATCATCATTCACTGAATATCATGTATTTTATTTTTACTTTTTAAACTGTAATAAAGTTAATGTAACTTGTAATTCAAAAATTTATTTACTTTCAATATGTATAAAACAAAATATTAAGACTTTTAAACTTAATATATTAAATATTAAGACTTTTAAAACGAAATATTAAGACAAGACAAATATAAAGTTTATTAACTCTGAATTAATAAATTTCCTCAGACAATATAATCAGTTACTTCGAAACAAGAATTAAAATGAGTTTCATTAATGTTTCAATTTATTTAAAAAATTTTCGAAAATAGCTAAAAGAATAATAATATTTTACCAGAAATTTCTTTCTTTATATTTAAAATCGAAAAATTTTTCTTGTTACTTGCTTTCGCATGCTTTCCTAGAGGCGCAAAGAATTTTCACTGTCGATTAAAACAATCTATTTTTTGTCAAACTGATAAATTTTAATCCTTTACTTCAATTTCAGAATGATGTATTTACGGAGTTGGACTGGCCCATCTGCAGCGCTGGTGATGCGATGAGCTTCAGAATCAAGACAGAAAATTCACAGGTTCAATACCCATTCTGGCTCAATATTATAATTCTATGTTGTGGGGAAATTTGCTGAAAAATTACAATTAGTTGTTTTTCTTGTTATCAAATTCCTGTTCTAAACTGCGAAATCCATCCAATCCTATCTTCATAACGGAACGTTTATTTATCTAAACTTAATTCCAAATTAATTGATAAATTAGTTTAAAAATAAGAAATATAAGGAGGAAAAAATAATGATTAATTTCCTGAAAAGTAAAGTCATACATATAATAAAATCATTCATTTAATAATTGCATTCGAAAATATTCTTCGTAGTTCACTATCATTCTTTGAAATTAGGGAAAAAATGCAATTCCATAATATGAAGTATGCAGATGATGACCATTCAATTCACGTTTTGGAAATTTTCGTATATTATCCTGTTTGTATAGTTAAAATTTTTGTTGAGTATCATTTATTGGTATTAAAAGTCACATAGTAAACTTTTAGATATGTTTTTATTAGACATGTCGAACCATTAGTTTCAATAAAATATATATGGTAGAGGAGGTTAATAAAAATCTAAAATTCCTTTAATTTGAAATTTCATTTGATTTGCTCAGGTATCGTCCTCATCATCTGATCGTGTTTCAAAATTACGTAGTCCGTCCCATAATATCCCTAGTGGTGCCTTGAAACGGGACGTTAATATAACTAAACCAATTTTAAATACCAGTAACATGATGAAATGAGGCATCCTGAAGTATTAAACAAAAGAAATCTTTTGTTGAATTAACTGATTTTATGTTTAGGGTTTGTCTGTTTTTCAAACCCGGTTTTAAAAAACAGGTATTTTAAAGTAAATTTGTCACATTTGAAAACCGGTTTTTCAATTAAGGAAACCAGTTTTCCGAAACGCCTGGATATTCCTCGTCTTCAAAAAAATAAATAAATAAATAAATAAATCGGTTGAAACCGATTTGTCTAGCAGATGAAGGCTTAGGGCGATGAGAAGCCAATTTGTTAACAAGTGAAGGTATATTTGAATTTCTATTAATTGAACTAATAAATTTAGACACTGAAATAAGTTTAAAATTATTATATGCTTTAAAAGAATGAATTCGAGAAAGGAGACAAGTGGAATTGCCAACACTTTTGCTGTATTTGCAAAATCCACAAAACATTTTTAGTTTAGCGAAGAAATCTTGTATACTTGCTTTAGCTTCAAAAACTGAAATTATTAAGTTTCTATAAAAATATTGTTTTGAATATTTCCAAATTCTTATGTGAAATCCGATTCTGATGAAGAGCAAATCAAAGAAACTACATCAGAGTAATGCTTTTTTTAAAAGAAACCATAGAAAAATCAATTCATAAGTTTCTTGAAGACCCTGAAGAAAATTTACGAATAAAAAGACACTGAAAGCTGAATTTTCACTATTTGAAGCAACGAATAAAAGAACAAAAAAACTTATAGTTTTCAGAGCATCAAATAATAAATCTAAAACTTAGCTCAATAGCTAGTGAACGAGTATTTTCAACTTCAGGCAATATTATGTCCCAAATAAGAACAAGACTTGACCACTGTTCAGTGAGAATTTTAAGTTTTTTTTTTTAATCCTATTTTCTTAGAAGAAATTAAAATTAGTGAAAAAAAAACAATTTCTAATAATATTTATATTAAAGTTTTCGTTATTTTGTGTAAGTAATACGTATATGTAATCCTTAATTTTTTATAATATTTTGACATTGACTTTGTTATTTTTTTTGTTATTTTATATAAATTAAATACAATATTTTTCCCTATTCTATTTTTTGACAAAAATTCGAAAACCGGTTGAAACTGATTTTTTGGAAACATTGAATTCGAAAAGCGGTTTTTCAAAAAAGTCAGTATTTGTATAAATCCTTTTTTGCTACTTAGTCTATTGTTCGCTTCGCTAATTCACATCAATAATGAAAAAGATTTTGATACTATAAATCTCTACGAAGATCAAAAGTGTAAATAAAACAAATTATACTAAATAATACATTAAACGAATTTTAAAAACATTTTTGTTTGTTGAACATGATTCTAACCTCTAAGATTTTTTTTACTTGTTTAATTCCCATGCTTCTTCCACTTTGGGAGTGAAGTACACAAAATACTTGAGTTGTTTATGGATTGATAATAACTTTTATGTTGTGTTACAGTAAATAGGAATGTCCTAGTTTCAGCTTATAAGTTTAAAGAAACGGTAATTACATGCACGGAAACGACAGTTAACAAGCATAAATAACTCAAAATTCATTATAAATCTTCAAATAAAAATGTGGAGGTCATTTTGCGATAATCCCATTTAAAACATTTTAAGCAAGTATTGTTAAAGAAACATTCAATCGAAGCTTCTAACCAAACTTGGACCCAATTATAAAGTTGAAGTTTTGAAAAAAATTAATTAAAGCGCGTTTTTTGCGTCTAACACGATCCTAACATGTTATCTCCAAGAGTATTGTTATAAACATCCACTAAAATAATTTGAAATATTAAAGAAAACTGCCCAGATTTCCTGAAATAAGAATTGAATTTTTTTTAATAATATTTTTAATATTAAGTTGATAATAATTAATTATACCAAATACACTTCACATCATTTTACTTTATTTGAAATGCATTAATTTATTCATAAGCTGCAAATAACAATGCCGATGTTTTTGAAATAACTAGGTTTAAGATATTAAAAAAGTATATAATTAAATGAATACATAAAACATTCATCATATTTATTTTAATTATAAAAAGCGATAAAAATATTAAAAATCTCGTGTTTCCGTTGCTTTCAGATTAATACAAACGCATGACGAAATAATTATTTCTGAAAATAATATCAATAATTTTCTGGTCAGAATCGTTGAAAGTTTTGTAATTTAATGTTTAATAATATCGTCGCAATGTTAGCTCCTCATCAATTAACTCGAAATGGAATGTCTCCTGAAAGTTCTATTAAGAGATTTAAGATCAAATCATATTTAAATGTATATTCGTCGCTTATTTATAAAGAGGTGTCGTTACAATATGAATTAAAAGCAAAATGCACTAAGTCAATAAATACTTCATTACAATCCATTGTGTAACATGAACTGAAATTCTCAGATGATTCTCGCTAAATAAGGAAAAAGCATAATCCTTTTAATCTTTGTCGATAAAACAGAATTTTTTCCAGTTCTTTTGCGATGGTAGCTTTAATTTTAAGTGCTATTCAATTGCTCATTAGAGCAGTTATATTTATAATGTATATAAATGATCGTGAATTTCTTGTTATTCAGCGATTCTTATCGAAAAAAATATTTTCAGTGTGTTTTGTGAAACATGAGTCGAAGATCTTCGCTTGTAGTTTTTAAAATAATTCAAAAAATGTAATTAAGTTTTTATGAGTAGCTAAAATACTTTGCTTAATTTGCTTAATTTCAAAAATATAAAATGTTAAAGTTGTTTACTATGCTAATCTTCTTTTTTTCTACTGAATTACCATTTTTATTTCTTAAAATTCGAAATTATTTATTTTTAATTTTCAAAACTAATGGCGCCATCCTTTAACAAATCATAATGCCTATTAAAAAAATCCAGAAATTATTAATCATTCTTAGAAAATTAATCAATAGAAAGAAATTTAAAGACAAAATGAATGCTAAATTTGATATTTTTTATCAGAACTCTCAAGTGGATGAAGAAAGTTTTTGTGCTAAGTAATTGAATGCTTCGCAGTGTTGTCAAAAAAAGGTCGAACATTATTAATAATGGGCCCTAATTAATAAATCGATGAGCTATTTTGTTGTGTAAACAATTATTTTGTGCAGTTAGAGAACTTAATAATTAAGACTCTGTACTGAAAATTTGACAATTCAAAATCTAGGAGCGCATGTATGTGTATATGGAAAAGGAAAAACTTCAAATAGTTCGTTAATTTTAATACTAGCCTTTGTTATGATTATTAATAATTACGATAAAAAATAGACCTTTATTCTTATTACTGCACTGTAATCATCAATAGCTAATTCATAAAGCATTCGAGATAGACATGCATTTCAAGCTAAAAAAATTTTTAACGACGTAATTAATTAGAATCCATGTTGTTTAAATCAATAATGATAAACAAATTATGAAATCTAAATTTTTATATTATTTCTCAGTCATATTAGTAATATTTAGTTAATTATTCTTCACGCACCTATATTTTAAGTATGTTATATTTGAACAAAACTGACTAAGTTATGACGCTTTTTGTTTCATTATTTTAGACTAACCAATAATTTATGATATTCCGTAGCGCAGTTTTGGAAATAGTCTAAAATCCTTTAAAAAAGGAATATTCAAAGTCCCCAAACTACATTATTTTTGATGGTAGAAAATGAAGTTTTTTTTTTAATGTGTGTACATATTTCAATAAAATGAAAAATAGGACCACTGGAAAAATTAGTACAAATTGAAATATCATGATTTTTTCAACAATACATTTATTGATAGAAATTAAAACATACTTCTTTACGTTATTTAGCACAATTTTTTTCTATTGTGAATATATGTTTATCTATAACAATTTAAGTATTAGATTTTGAACCATGATTCAAATGTATGAAACAAATGAATGATATACGAGTTTATATATCATTTGTGGAAAAGTCTAAGGATAATCAATAAATAGTCATATTTAAAAAAATGGGCAGTGCCGATTTAATTTCAAATGAGACAAACAAGAAAACTAAATAATGTGTTTCTTACATATAATCAAATGTAATCATATCATAAAGCAATTTTATGAAAACAATAAAAAATTTTTACTAAGCAGCTCGTTATATTTAGGAACGATGTCGTACATTAGTTATTGGAGATATTGAAAATTTGATCAATTGAAGTTAATCGTGATTCCTTTGAAATGCATACAGAAACATAATAATTCTGTAAACAAAGGTATAATTTATTCAACATGATATAAACTGGTCTTTAATTTTCAATAACTTGCTATAAAACTTTTATTGTGGAGAAAAAGTCTTCCATGCCTCGCCACTAAATAAAATGATGTAAAACAAAAAGTTATGTATTCTTTTCATGCATAAAAAGACTCTTGTTTTCAGAAATTTCTGCACAAGACAAAAGAAATATTATTTAAAATTACATCATGGATTTTAAACCTTTTAATATTCACACCTGTTATAAAATATTCAGCTCCCGAATTTGCTCACTAGAAATCTGGCTCAATACCTCAAATGGCTATGTATATAGGGAAAAACAAATTATTTAAGGGGACGGTGGGCTTTCAAACTAGGAAAAAAAAAAGGTTAAAATATGAATTTTCTTTTTAACGTATTATCATCGAAATATGTGCTTATGTTTTATTATATTTTATTATAAAATGTATTGTTAAATAATATGAAAATTTGGGTAGAAGGTATATTTTAATTGCTTTTTCTCAAAAAGAGGCTATTAACAGACTTAAATTCATTTGAAACATGCAAGTGCCTTAATTTTTGAGGCAATTGCATAATAATTACAATGAAGATTCGTACTAAATATTAAAATAACATTGGGCAAGTTCTTTTAGGTAGTTAAAAGTCAATTTTAGCTTAAAAAATTCAGTGCGTGCGCGTTAGAATATATCTCAAAATGAACGTTTATAACGAATTACAAAATAGTACCCATTTTGTTCCGAATGTATTTTGATGCGATAGTAAAAAAAATAATAAGAGGATAATGTAAAAATACCCCCCCCCCTAAAATATGCAATTTTTTTTCAAGAACATTACTATTATTAAATATTTAAAGTAATATATTTTGTTTTAAAGAGTTTTTAAATATATTTACTTATATTCTAATATATCTGCATACAAATGTCATCACTCTTAGAAAATAATTTGCAAATATGATTGATAGTCCATGGTAGCAAAAAAAAATGGTTTAACATAGTTGTTTAGGAAATTCTAATGAAGTGTTTTAAATCTAGACACTATTATGAATTTTCTTTTCTTTTCTTTTTTTAATATTAAAGAATAAAGCAAAAATACTCAGATTTGAAGAATTCTTAGAGTTCCAAATTCAAATAAGTGACCCCAGTTGGGTACTTGAATTCACTGTTTGAGGAGCCCTGATTTATAGAACAGAATATGGCGCAGAGGAGCAAGTCTATATGCAGTTTCAATAGAGTAGGAATTGTGGTAATGGATTGTACAGGAATCATCTCATAATTAGCACAACAGCGTTAGGTACTAACGTGTTGTACACTGTTTATCAGCATAGTTGAATGACAATTACTTTATCATAGAGTTATCCGTTGATATTGGTGCTAGTTATGCTAGTTATTATGATATTATCTCCTTTGTCTCTCTACCAAGACGCCACATATTAGTGTCATACAGTAGCTGAAGCATGGGAAAGTTTTTTTCATACTACCTGTTTGATATTCATAAACTTAGATAATATCTTTACAAATGCTGTAGATAGAAATATTTAAAAATCATATCGAAAAACATTATCATCGTCTTACAAATCAGAAGCTATAACATATTTGAAAATTTCATGGAGATTTTTTAGAAGCTTATTTGATTGTAAATAAGCTAATTTTGCGTCTGCTTAAGAGGTTTTATTTTGCTTTCTCTTGAACTTGCGCATTATGAAAACTTAACCCCTTGGGTAGATGAGTTTCGTCATGTACTTGTTTTACCTAATTTAAGGGATGACGAGGATGAATTGAAGCAAGACAACTCGTCGTACAAACTTGTAAAATCCACTGACTTCACGTTGTTATAAATTCGTTTGTTGTTTACTTGTCTGTCACTTTAATTTCACCGCTGGAAATAAATATTTACAAGGATTCTGACAAGGAATGAATAAAAGCCGTGTTTTTCGAGATAATTGAAAACGAAGATTGTTTCATAGCTTACTTCACTAAGAACTTGAGTAAACCCCAAAAGGAATTAATGTGTGATACGTAAGAAATTACTATTGATTGTAAAATCTATAGAACACTTCCATCACTACTTCTAGGACAAGTATTTCTTCAGATGCCTGATAAAGCAGTTGTAACTCAGACAAAGAAAATTAAAAAATAAATATTTGTGGTACAGTATATTCATCTTGAAATGGAAGATAATAATAATTCAGGTGTTCATGGATAGAGGGAACAGAATATTAATTATTTTCTTACACTACAATCTCATTCTGAAACAATGCGACTTTAGTGAGATTAATTATAATGGACCCTTTGTTTTGTTAGCAGAAATAGGATGCTCGTTTCATATTGGGTTTTTCTTTCCATTCGAATGCGTGTACACAAACTGTTGATGATTCAAACCTCGTTCGCAACGATTTATCACATGAAATAAAATGATGCTCCCAATTATTTATGCAAGATGTTATTTGACGGTTTTATGGAAATGTTTTTTCACTCTATCTAAGAACGGAAGCACTCGTGCGCGCATACTTAGACGTAGATTCAGTTTTTTTTTTTTTTAACTTGCGTTCGTAGTCTGTGTTGGTGTGATATGTTATAATGTATTACATGTTTGTTTGTCGCAAGAAATAACAGTCTGTGTTTTTAAGAAGTCTTCTCGATCTGCAACATTTTATAAGCACCAGTCACATGCATTTTTCACTGCTATTATTTGAACATTTTACTCTGCGGACCTTACAGACGATTGATCTTGACAATTACAGGGTTTGAACCCAAATATCGTCTGACATGTTTATTAAATAAAAAAAGAAGGAAAATCTCATTTCTTCGTTATCCTCATTGGTAAAGAAACTCACTGGAACACGCTTCATTTATGGGAATGGGAATCTTCTTGTCTAGTTTTTGATTCTTGTTTCCCTAGTAGGTATAATAGGGGCCTAGGGTCGGGTCGGGTCGGGTCGGGTCGGGTCGGGTCATCCTCATTCAAATGACGAGTAGTAACTTTGCGGAAAAAATAAATGCGTAATGTGGCTTAAAATACGTTTGCCATATTGCCGGCTTTAAATTCCGTGACTACTCATTTTTCTGATTACCCTGTACGCTAAGACAGGGCGGGGGTCATTCCTTTTATGGTTGGGGCCATTAATGGAGGTGGATAAAATATTTCAGGAAGACTTAGTTTAACCATTTCATGCCATATGTGCCAACATATATATAGTTATGCATATTAAATTTGTTATATTTGTTGAATGAAATATGAAGATGAAATTTTATGTGTTCAATTATTTCCCTTTTGATTTTAATAGTTTTAAAATTCTTCTTCTTGTTATATCTCTTTAAAAGATGAATTTTTGTTCTTATCATAATTTTTCTCCCTCAGTAAAATTTTTTACCAATCTGACAAAAGCATTTGGCTTAAAACATCATTAGTAATGTTAAAATATATGTCCCACACAATTGCAAATGATGATAAAAAGAAATTGTTAGTAAAAATATATCTCGATAGCTTTTTCTTTACTCGATAGCTTTAATTTCAAAATTTCTATTAAGATGATGTCGAGATGTATATCCGATTGCGTATTAAAAATTAATTTACTTTCATTTAAGACGTTAACCTTATTTGATCTTCATTTCAAACCTACAGTGACTTTTTAATAGTAACTTAAAAATATTTTTACAGAAATTTAAAAGATAGCTTCGATAAATTAAACTGAAGCCTTATGGATTTTCTATATTAGTTATATTTTAAATCAGACATTAAAATAATTTGGCTAATTTGTGTTCATCTCATTCCACTGCAGATAAAAGGATCGCTAATAACACTCTATCTACCGATAATGTCTGCTCGCATAAAGGGACTAATAAGGAGCGAAACAAGGATGGTATCCTTAATCGAATGTATTTTGACAGGATATCATCCTTCACGATCTCCTATCATAAAAGCTCTAATCTAACAAAGCAGCCATGGCTGTGAAATACAAAGATATGTATTTGGGCATGAATCAAATATCGTTTAAATAAAAATTTTGAGTACAACAAGGATGGAATATCTTGAAAACAAAATCGTTAAATTGAACGTACCTACTCATTTTCATTCAAATTTCTCTTAGCGAGGTTGTCAATAGAACCGTGAGACAGATCTTTTATCTCTCTCTCTCCGTGAGTCGTAAGAGAATTACTCAAAGCTTGATGCCTTGCCTTTTCGTCACATAAATCACCAACAGAGCATTTTGCGCTCCAGTAAAGCGCAATGATCAGCCCATCTCTCAATTATTTATCCCTTAGAAGCTGATATGTGCGCATGCTGGATTAGTTCACCTTTGTGAATTTTTCGGGGAGTGAATCAAAATTGAGAGCTTTCAGAGATACATTGTTAATTGAAATTTTCCATTAAGACATTTAAATTGAAGCTGACATTGAAGGACATACAGAATGGATTCACAGATTGAAGTTTTTTGCAATGAGATTTATAATTGAATTTGCCAGGTTAAAAGTTAGAAAGAGACGTATGATGCAATAATGAATAGAATAAATTGTATGAAAACTATTAATGCTTAGTAAGCGCCTGCTTTGTAAATTCGTGTTTATATTATATCAAATAAATAATACAGCGAATTTTCTAAAGCCTAATGAGGACAGCATGAGTATGAATACGATTTACTCTTCGGTAAATATTTTTAAATTATGACATCGATGTCATAGAATATGCACATTTAGCTCTTACAGTGTCTATAATTTGTAATTATGCCAAGGTTTTATTTTAAAAACCGAGATATTAATCATTAATCATTTATACCATTTTCAATACCAAATAACGCTTGAAATTATTGTATGAAATAATTGTTTATTTTTCCGTTGAAGAGGCACTTCGTACTAACATATTCTTATGAATAAAAAGTTCATCTCTACAGATAGTTTTCAGTTTTCTTTGTAGAAATTTTAGAAAACAGGTGATTAGGTACATCTATTGGAGCCAGGGTGGTCTGGTGTTAAGATCTCGGTTTAGGAACTGGAGAGTTTTAAGTTTCGAGACCCGAATCCATCGAAGAACCGGTGCGCGTTAAGTGCGTTGGTAACAATCAACTTCCCGCTAATGTGATGCGGAAGCTTAGAGAGCGGGAAGTTTATGTGCCCTCCTCGTCATCTGACCGATGTTCAAAATCCCGAAGTCAGTCCCAAAATAGCCCTAGTGTTGCTTAAAAGCAGGACTTTAACGCAACTGAACTGAACCCAATGCATTTATAGAAACGTGAATACTCATAAAATACCTGATGATGGCTGCAACAATGAAATTTCTGTGTTCTTATAAAATAAAATGACAAAAAGGTAGAGAAGAAATTAAGTTAAACGACTGAATCAAGGAACATGTGTTCACTGAGTAGATTTCAGAAACTTCTCAAAGGCGCCGCCATCAATATAGGTGCAGAGTCATACTATCAACGTTAATTTTTCAAAAGTTGATGTAAAAAAATGTTTTTGAATTTATTTCTTGAATAAATTACGGAAAAATGCTTTAAGAACATATTTGGTTTTAAGTATGAGTTACGGTTGAAAAGCAGCTTCTTGCCGGCAATAACCGACTTTAGTTGTGAAAAAATTGTAAATAGGTATGATTATAGATTTAAATACCTTATTTTCTAAGTAGTAGTATTTATTAGTTTAACATTGCAGAATAAAGTGTGACATTTTCAATTGAAACTAAAATCAAAGGATGAATAATCGTAAGAGACAAAACATCAACTTATTATTTTTTTCTCCGGCACCTGTGTGATTATGTACATACTGAAAGTTAATTTAATAACATTTTCTGTATTATCCTATTAGCAATAACCGTTGTTAGAGCTTCAAACGTATTTTGATTGCATATTAGGGAAGACAAAACTAGGCATGTTGTTTAAACTCAGTTATAGGCAATTTAGGGTTAAGCATGATCTATAGCTCCTTTAAGTTTTCTCTAAAAGTTTTAAAGCATCCTGTATACACAGGATGCGTAAATACCATATGATTGAGAAAATGACATCAATATACCAAGTGCATTATAGATGATTTCACCTTTTAGAGTATTATAATGGAAATATATATGCACCTCAAATGACTTAATAAAAGTTAAATTTTCTAGCATATATTTTCTCTAAAGCCCTCAATTTTTACAATTTCTAAGACGCTTCTGGATAATTTCGAAACAGATGGAAACACTCAAGATTCTCCTTTATCACAATTTAATAGGATTTGCGTGTTCAGCTTGAAAAGACAGAGTTAAAATCAAATTACATAAAGAAAAATCTTCCAGTTTCTTGAAAGTAATTATTTTAATTGCCTGCCATTCTAATCCCAAATTAGGAATCTGATGTGACTGGATATATAAAAGAAATTTTTAACTCTATTAAACATTGCATCTAATCAGTAACTGCTTTCTCAATCTGATGTGCTTTCGCAGAATTCGGAGCGACATTGGAAGCAAATCCTTTCCTTAATCCTTCCAATGTTCATTAACTCTATGCAGCCATTCCACACACATAATATTATTAGAAACAAAGAGGCTTTTCAGTCGAACTCTTAATTCTCTTTAATATATTACTACCTGAAAGCTCTGTGCAGTTTTCTGATGCAAGACATTCAAGTTGCATTATGATTTAGAAACATAAACTTTTCTAATGAAATATTCAGTTCTCCCGAATTCTACGTTGCTCTAATTTTAAATTGGCTTTGTTTCTATTCAATAAATACACTTATCAATTATTTAGATCTTTTATTTGCAAACATAATACATGTAAAATTCCTATTACACAATTAATACATTTCATATTATTGGAGGAGGGACAAAATGTTAAAAGGAATGTGGTTGGATAATTGAACTACCTTATTGTTGCTAAACTATTATTGTCGATAATGTATGGAAAATGTATCATCAGAATTGTGTACTATATAGATTTCCCCAATATTTTATAGCATATTATATGAAAAAATTTATTACCAAGAAACCTGATTGTCAATGGGTTCACTGTATCCTAATTTTTATTCGAAAATCATAATTTAATGACACTCCTATTTAATAACACCTCGAGAGACATTATTCTATGTTATGCTTTTCCTAACTCTTATGTCTGGGACAAAGAAGAAATCGTATTTCACTTATCCCATACAATATGGAGAGAGAGAATTTCTACAAGAGTTTTGCATGTAGATGCAATGCGATTCATTGTAAAAGTAAACGAACTTATTCGCAAACTTTGCTTAAAAACGGCGATTAAAAAGCTTTCGCAATTTTATTTAGCAAAAGAGAATCTAAACACTGCATGTTGAAGGATTAAATTAAACTTTGATTTCCGCATGGCTTAATTTAGTTATATTAACGTGCTGGTTTTTGTTTCAAGCAACACCAGAACAATTTCAGACGGACCTCGTAATTTTGAACCACGGTGAAGTGAGGAGTTTAGTTTATTTCAATTTAGTTATATTAACGTCCCGTTTTAAAGCAACACTAGGACTATTTAGGGTCGGACCTCGTAATTTTGAACTAAGATGACGGAACCGACATCTGAGTTAGAACCGCCTTTCCAAACTTTCGAAGCACACCAGAGGCAGAAGAATTGGGACTGACAGACTTAATGTGCACCAGATCCGATTACATATTGGTTCTTCTGGGGAATCAGGTCTCAAACCTGGAACTTTTTGACCCCGACGCTGAAACCTCACCACCAGGCCACTGCGACCTATCTTTTCGCTTATATGTGTTCAATGTTCATACATATTCACGGAATTAATCAAATAAATGTATTGTGACTTTCGATGAATTATATTTTAATTCGATTATCTGGATGATTAAATTATTTTATATTTTAAAATATTTTCATGTATGTTCAATCTTTTCGACAGTATTTACATTAATTTTAATATATAATAATAGTTTTATTCACAGTGCAGTTACAGTAAACACAGTGTGTAGAAGCTGATAAATAAAAAAATATAGATATTCACGTTCAAAAGAAATTAAAGCTGCATTACAAAAGTATAAGTTATTTGGAAAATATAAATCCAGATCATGAAAATCAATACAGACAAAAAAAATAAGCTTATTTTGTCATGGAATATGTATCCAGAAATATCGTATTTAGTGGTAGAGGGGCCGGTGCCCTGGCATAGGGGTAGCGCGTTTTCCTCGTGATCTGAGCGTCCTGGGCTCGAATCCCGGTTGGGGCATGGTTGTTCTTCATCTGTGTTTTATCTGTGATGTGTGTGAATGCGCCCCCCTGTAAAAAGGGGTTGTGCAAGCGAATGTGTGTGAGTTTCATGAGCTAGAAGTCAGACTTCTACCCTTGGGTGCTCAGGGGCCTTTACCCTCAGAAGCTACTGCACCCCCTTTCCGTGGTAACACGGACACGACATTATCATTATCAGTGGTAAAGGAAGTTTTTGAGAGCATGGACAATAAGTTCATGCATGTGTCAAAATATAATATGTGTGTATGCTCTGGCAATACCAAAGCAATATTTGACATGTTTAGATTGCTTTTAGTGACGGCGTATAAAGGACACCATGTACAGCTAATTTGAGGATATATCCAGTTATGATGTCCTAGAGCTATTTCTGTAAAAATTATTTTGGATAAGTCTAAAATTTCTGAAAATTTCTAGAGATTCATCTGCCGAGATTTTGATAGGTTTCATTGCTATTCTCTTGAGCATATGAAATTTACTGTTCAGTTATATTAACGTCCATTTTTAAAGCAACACTAAGGCTAATTTAGAATGGACCTCGTAATTTTGAACCGCAGCCAAATGATGAGGATGTGACTTGAGCTGGCACTTCAAACTTCCTCACCACACCACATCACACCAGCTGGAAGACGTTTGGCCCCTTCGGATTTAACGTACATCACAGCCGATTCTTCGATAACCGATTGAATTCTCCAAACCGAAACTCTCCGATTCTGAAGTCAAGACCCTACCATCAGGCGACAGTGGCCCTACACATTGCTGTAAAACAGTAATAGTATCGTAAAATGGTTTAAAGTGTGATAGTATTTTGTACGTATAGCTTTAAGGTGAATTTTCATATCATTTTGTACAAAATTCAGAAACGTTATTGGAAATAAAATAATTGACGAATTATTTATGTACTTTTTTTATTTTATACGCTGATTTTTGACAATCTCAAATGATTACAAAACATTTTCCATGGCAAAATAATACAACAGAAGTCCATATTTAAAAAAAATAAGGAATATAATTAAGAATAGAGGTCCAGTTCGTCAAAAACGTATCATGCCAATTTACTAATATTAAAATAAAGCAAAATGAATAATTTTATTTAGTAATATGTATTCTTGATCGAAACATATATCAATAATTTTGTGTGAAGGCCCATTTCCATATTTATTTTCAAATTTTTCTATAGCGATCCTCGGTTATTTTTCCTTTTAAACAATTTCTCACATTGAGAACACTCGGAATATGAAATTTTATGCAATTGGGCGAAAACTAAACAGCAATATACAAAAAAAATGATTGGGGGAGAAGGGGGCTGAACAAACTCAAATGTAGAAAAATGGGTTATCTTTTACCTCTTTTCTTTACTTTTACACTTCATTTGCCGATTTTGTCACTTGGAATTGTAGCTGTTCTTAAAAAGATTTGAACAGAAAGAAAGGACCCGAAACATTTGTCTAAACAAGAATACAAAGTAAAATATTTTATATCTTCCTCTCATTTTTTGAAATAAAATTAAGAAAAATAATCATTAA
>JAPMOR010073310.1:312852-330024 GCA_026543865.1 Argiope aurantia
CCACAAAGGATGTTCTCTTTCTATATTTTAATTCACCTTTCTGTCAACTAACTCTACAAAACTCACATAAAATGTAATATTCGAAACATTTGTCAGAGGGACACATAACGCACTTGTATGTCTAAATTTATGCACCACGTTTACCATCCAACCACTCTCTAATCAGCATATTAATTAAACACCGAGACTTTCGTGACTGTCATTCATTTACCTACTGCTGAAGTACGTAATAAAATTAAAGTAGTAGTGAGAGAGCGAGCGTGAGTTACAGACTCACAGAAGGCTTTCAGAGTTGCTCACTGTGAAGCACAATTAGAATAGATAAATCGGTTGAATTAGTTTACTGAAAGCTTCGTGGTTATTTTGCTACTGGAGGGACGCGATGTGAGAAGATCATATTCAAGAGCATCTTTGTCCGACAACTTATGCTTCCTGTCATTTGTGAGAAACCCCTCAAATGTCGCATAGGTCTTTTATGAGGCGTGTATGACATTAATGGATCATAGAGAATGCCTTTAGAAAGGATTAATAGATGGCAGCGACTGAAATGTTGCACTAAGAATATTTACAGATGCTCGAGTGTCATTTTATGCGGTTAAATTTTTCTTAACTTTATCACTTCGCTCCCAGTTTTGCATATAATGTCGATGGAAAAGACTTGAATACTATACTAAATAGATTTGCAGTGAATATCATTTCTATTAATGATTAAACTTTACGTAAGACTTCAGACCCTCTTGCAATGAAAGTATACTCGATTAAACAATTTTAGGTCTATTAAATTAATTTTTACTTGAAATTGTAAGAACGGAAATTCCAGTTGCGATACTTATATATACTTAGAGTTTTGCATTTTTGATTAATTTAGAATTATTTAGTAAAAACTTATAAATAAAACCATACATATGGCATAAATGTATTCTCTGACTTTTAAAAGAAAAAGTTGTTAGAATTAAATAATTTTTAGCTTCATTTAGTGGCAACTAATTTTTATTTAAAAACTAAATTTTAAAATTCCTTTAATTGCTAATTTTCACATATATAAAACATAATAAAGAATAAAGCCTAGGTGAAATTTAGGATTAAATATTGTAATATTTCAAGCATAATTGATATTAGAATTTTTCATTCTTCATATTAGTCGATTGAAAATAATTTTTAATTGAATAAGTAAAACCCAATTATCTTTAAATTTATATTTGTCAAAATGTCATTATATTGATAAAATATACTTCATTAAATAATGAAAATTAAATATCACAAAATACTTTTACATTTGAAATTCAAACACTTCAAATTACTAACGCTGATTAAAACTTTATGTAAATCATTGAAACTTGAGTTACAATGATAACTAAATAAATTCTTGAAATTTGAAAGTCAAAATAATCATTAATAAAAGCAGCTTTTATACATGTTTCATAAATTTTTTTACTGCAACTTATTTTGAGCCATCTTGAAAACAATTGACTTGACTGAAAAGTGACATAATTATAATTTTAAGTAATTGTTTAAGCCTTTGAAAATGTCCGGAAAATATCCTTCATGATATATTCCAAGTAATTTTATATCTTACCGAAGTTATAATTTAAGTATGCAATGCTCGTATGTCGATAGTTGTTATGACAAGTTAAGGAAAATAAGTTCTGATTAATTTTAAGCAATTGTTTAAGCGTTCAAAAATGTTCGAAAAATATCCTTCATGGTAGATCCAAGTAATTTAATATCTTACCGAAGTTAGTATCTAAGTATGCAATGCTCATATGTCGGTAGTTATTATGACAAGTTAAAGAAAATAAATTCTGTTTAATTTTATTTTGAACATCTTTTACCAAATAGATAGAGAACTATGTGTAGTTCAAATCTTAAAATATATTATTTACATCTGATAATACTTTCAGTTTAATAAACAAACTCCCTCTCACTTTTCATTGAAACTATCGTGATGGAGCACAAGTGCAATTATATTTTAATTGTAATTGAAAGTTTTCAGAAGTTCCAGTTGAAAATAACTGCAAATAATTAAAATTCTAAGCGCCATTTTTAACTCCAAAATATTATGTGATACCAAAATTCAAAGTTTTCACAAATTCTTCAGAACTAAGAAAGAATAGGAAATAATTAAAATGTTAAAAATTATTTTTTATTAAAATTTACTTCAAATGTCATTTAATTTAATTGCTCTCTAATTATTATTCTTATAAATATTTTAATTAATATTTTAAATAAAAATTTTGAAGTGTTGCCGCTGATGTCTTTGATTCATCTCTTATAGCCTTTTTGAATGTTTCATCTTATTATTAATGTAATGTATATAGATTATTATATTACATATTTATTCTTTATTATTGGATTTAAATTTTACGTAAAATAACGAGTGAATTTCAGGGAATTTTTATTCGTAGTTTCTAAATTTCTTTAAAGTACAATATGCGTCAAAATATACAGTACTGAAACTCGCGCATCTCGAACTTTTGGATGCGTTTGTCGACGAGGCATAGCTCCAGCTACACATGTTATCAGTAGTAAAAAGGAAGTGCAGTTGTGTAGTTGTTACAAATGGGTCTCTCGACGAAGTAAAAAGCATTTCTATTTGAGCATTATTTCCGCTCATACGGAAGCGGTTATGAAGGTAGACTAAGTTTGAAAAAGGTGGCAGAACAATTCCAGAGACGTTTAATAAGAACACAGTTTAATAAAAACCAAGTAACACAGTTAAGCTGTTTATTGTTACGAAATTTCCCCCTTCTGGTAGCGTACTGTGTCAATGGAAGGGAAATGTTAAAGGAGAGTGTATTCAATTGTGAAGATCCACTAAGAACAGTGCCTGCATTATGTGAGAAAATCATCTCTTTTTGCAGGAGTCTGCAGCAACCTTTGTTTCAGGATATATTTGAGAATCTGCGTGAACGATATGAACACTGTCTACAGCGAGGAAGTGCACACTTTGAACACTTACATTATGCATTCTGTGGTAAATCAACACTCTAATTGTGTGTATGTATGTATGCTAATTTCTTTTGAGGGAAAACAAACTCACATATAACAATAATGTAATTTTGTTCATGTTTTCATTTGAGTACTATGTAAATTTGTTCATCATTGCAGTACTGTACATTTTGTACACATTACACAGAGAACAAGAAACAAAAACATACAAAATAATAATTATCTTTTACAAAATTTATAATTGCAAAAATTGCACACTAGTAGCCTAAGGGATTATGGCATAAAATGACTAACGAATGAGAGTTAGAGAAAAATGATGGAGTCGATCATCTAGCTGAATTCGAACCAGTATTTTTCAAAAATTGCTAAATACATGCTTTAGTAGAGGGCTGCTTTTGCCGATGGGTTGCTGGTGGAGGTTAATTTTCAGTAAAGAACAAATGTGGTCTATAACTATAAAAAATAACTATTTTTTTGTTTCGTTTTTCTACTGTAGATATTTTATTAATTAAATAAAATTCCCGTAACATGCCCACCAAACCATTCAGTGACCAGAATATTCACGGATACGGGTGTATGAGACGGCGCTCTGTTCTGTAGAACGTTGAATTCGTCATCTGGATTTACCTTCCAGGGAACAAAGAATCTGCATACTTTTCCAACGATTTCTTATTCCCATATTTGGGGGCACCCCAGGGCTGGTGTAGGGCTCAATGTTAGCAATTCAAAATTGAACTTAATACAAGCTTTACTATTCGCGGAGGCCAGTTATTCATATAAACCCGACAGTTATGTGCAAGAATGGAACGATTTCTTTCGATTAATTACCATCCCCACATTGGAGCTCAGGTTAATTCTTCATTAGGTGCTTCAAAGTGCTTCTGATTTCAAAAAGATGTAACACTTTTGCTTTAGCATGATTCCATGAGTCATGCACTAGTCTATATTCAATGAATTAAGTGGATTAAAATAAGCATCAGTCATATTATAAAAATATTTACCATCTATCTTTATGGCTCTGTTTTATTTTCAATGGAATAAGCAGCAAACTTTCATGTGGTTATTATCCTTCTAATTGTCCATAAATTAGCGTTCATCAACCATTAATCATTATATTTATGTATTTGTAAGCAACAAAGTATAAAACCAATTAACTGAATTAATTAATATCGTGTAACAGTTCACGCAGTTCGTGCTATTTAAACCGCTCTGATAATTAATTTTTTTTTCAATATACATAATTTTTCCATTTATACCAAGCCCGAAATAAAGAAAAGTAACCTCACACTTAATAAAAACGGAGTGGCTGTATGATAAAGCCAGGTGTGATCAATATTTTCCCACTCATTAAACAATCATTAATGCGAACAAGAAATCAATGAAGGAAAACTGATTGCAAATAAAAAAAAAAACTGATTTTATGTTACTAACAAAATACAAAATTAAGAAAGCAGAAAAAAAAAAACCTTTTTATCTTGTTTCTGCAATTTTACACGGACACTGTTATTTTTTCTGTTGGATTCTTTCTAATCGAATTAATTTTATGCACTTTTATTCCGAGACAGAATAAATGTGAAAAAATGCGGAATTTTCATAGCTATGAAAGTAGAAAATTCCTCAGCAATCTTAGAAAAAAAGTTTCTCATTGTAACAAAATATATGATTTTTATTAAATCTCAGTTCCTTGTTGTGGTTATATATTTCTTATTATAAAATTTTCGACTGTTATATTGTGTTCAAGATTTTTATAGAGCTAACGAGAATTTTTGACTGAAATTTGAAAATGGAAATTTCAGAATATGTTAGGCAAATTAAATAAAATAATAAATTATTCTATCAAGCAATAATGCGATAAGTCAAATTAGATTACTTAATGATGCAAATTTGACAAAAAAAAATTGTTGGTATCCTTAAAATAAGGGCAATTAATTTGATATAAACTAATAACATAAAAAAAAATCTCAAAAATATAATAAACTGAAAATGAAACACAAACGTGTCTATCAATGGCATGGTGTGTTACCGCACTGCATGACTGCTGAGTATGAATCAGAAGAAGAAGAACATAGTTTCTGACCTTTTTGTCCATCGAATAAACTTTACAAATGAATAGCTCGCAGAGGTCAGATTGTCTCCAAGATATTTTCGTAGTTTCTCTTCAAGTGTCCAAGATAGTCAATCAGTACAGTAACATATATTGGCTGCCAAAGTTCTGGACCTACCTAGGTGCTCCAAGGCCATTTTTAGCTACAAAAGATGCCACAGTTTCTCTATAACATATATTTTAGACTCAATATGCTTACCTAAAAATGCTAGACCAAGTAGAATTTAAGCCATGAGCGTCAATGTAAAAGACTGAAAATGTAAAAGTTTTTGAAATAATTCATTTTGCTTATTTAAAATTGCAAGTCAGAAAATTTAACAAAATCCTTATTTATAATGTAAATGGATTCAAACATTTAATTATATAGAAGTGCCCACATCATTAAAAGATTTGGTGGTGCGAAGGGAGTCTATTCGAAATGGTCCTATTTTTTCGCCTCCATTGCTGACACATGTTTGTATTTTTTTTTTCACCTTCTCTGCTCTGAAAATACTTGCTAGTTTGTGGTAACTGAATGTAGTCAATGTACTGAAGATATAAATTGCGGTACATAAAATAAAAGAAATCTTTAAAGAACTATTGAGACAATTAAATAACTAGTGAATTTTTCATTAATAAAAAATTCAGTTACGTAAATTTCATAAATAAAATAATTAATCTCATTATAAATTATTAATCTCTGATTTTTAATTTTGTGTATAATCTTACAGGTATGCTCTGGCAGCAGTTCTTTGTATGAATTTGTTTCTTCAACATTGAAGTACTTCATTTGAGTACGGAAGATTGACTTTCATTGTTTGAGCTATTGACTTATGCTTGGTTTTAGGTTTTGTTAATTTTTTTTTCAATATCTCTTTTGTCAAAAGACAAGTATTAAAATGAAGTATAAATCTGAAACTAGAGGTTTAAAGTGTTACAGTTGTCCAGGAAAGGAGTAGCTATAAATTCCCTTATTTCTTAATCATGAGCATTCATTTTTTTAAATAATAACAATTAAAGAAGATATCCCACAAAAGGAGATATGTATCGCTAAAAAGGTAAAATTTTGTAATTTAAAAGAATTTAAATTTTTTCAGGAATAACTTTCTTTGGGAAAAATTGAAAATTTTGATTAATTTCTTATTAATTGAATTTTAATTAATTTTTGAGTGTTATAAAGCTCACAGTATTTTTTTCTGGTGTTAAATAATAACTGTGAATAATTTTCTAATCAAACCCAGTTATTGAGGAGAAGATGTGAAGCATACATGCGTGCATACATATCAATAACGATTTTTATTTATCTATACTTATAATAAAGCTCAATGTGTGTATGTGTGTGTGTGTGTATGTATGTATGTTGGCGCTCTATAGGCCAGACCGTTCAACTTACAGCTACCAAATTTGGCACGTGTATACCTTGGAGGTCGGGAATGTGCACCTGTGGGTAATTTTTTCGAATTTTTAATTAGAATTGTATTTATTTAAAAATTAAACGAAATTTTGACGTGTTTCTGCTATAACTTCCGAAAATATTACTGCACAAAAAAGATATTTACATGAAGTTAAAGATCAAAAATTTATCTTTTAAATGATATCAATGTTTTAACCTTAAATTTAAAGTTCTATTTCTAATGAATTTTTAAATAAATATTTTAACTATATTTTTCAACAATTTTTTTCTTGCAAAATAAAAATAAAATTTAAGCTGCACGAGCAAGTTTCGCATTCATGGAAAAAAAATAGCTTTTTTCTAAGTGTTGCCATCACATTGATTTAAGCTCCAATTAAAAATAAATTAAATCTTTTTTGAAATGAAATCGTCTGTAGGAAAAGAAACAAATAAGAAGTATTGTTTTTTTCTAAAAAATAAATCCAAGAAAAATTATTTTATGATCTTTTATTAATCCATTTATTAATCCTCTATATTGTTAATCCAATAAATCAGTTTATTTTAAGGCAAGTTTTGTTTAATATAAACAGGATATTCATTCAAATCTGGGCCACACAGCTAATTTGTAAACCTTTAGTAAGACACAGATCTGCTAAAATGGTCTAAAGGGAAAATGATTATATTTTATGTAACTTGATTTAATAAATGCTCTAATAAATAACCAATTTTTGATTTTGCATAAAGCTTCTGCTGTGGAAATCACGATTAACAAACTGTTCTTGAAACACTAATATTTTAAATAAAAAGAGTTACTTTCCAATCAACTAAATCAATCACTTAAATTTACTGATTTATGAAAATTTGAATATCACTATTCAATAAAAAAAAGGATAATTTTAGATTTTCCATCGATCGCTTCAAAGAAAATACGCGAATCATCGCGCAGGTTTCTCAAGATTAATTGGCCTAAGATTATGAAAATGTTGAGTTTTTCTAAATTTTGAAAGCAAAACTAAAAACTGAATTTTATGCTGAATCTGAGAAATTTTTGTTGAAATATTCTTTGAGATATTACATAAATTATGAAAAATATTTTGTAGTTCACATAAGACTTTAATACTGAGCGATTCTGTTTGCAATACTCATATTCAATAATAATAATAATAATAAATAAATAGCAATAAAGATGATAAATAAAATAAAACGCTTGGTTTTATTAAAAAATATCTTTATATTAATTGCAATTTCATCATTTCCACTTTAAATTAAAGTTGAAGTTTTACCGGAACTGACAACAAATTAGCAAAATATATATAGTGAATTGAACGAAACGATCTAAGCAACAGTATAAGTTTGGTATGACTATCAAAATTTGAAGATTAAAAATATTTTCTTTGAGAATCTATTAAGAGACCAATTACTTAAAATATTTAATTGAAAATTGTAGTAAGCGGTAATACTGGCGAACCGTCTGGTAACTAAAGGCGGCTAGTATTAACATAAAGCATAAGTAGGGAAAACAAGTGAATCACTGTGTCCATATCACAGCATTTTTATCTTTTTTACAACATAGCGCTGATGTTCAAATGTAGTTTTATCGATTCATGAAAATTATAAATGTGCAAATTATTTCTGTGCATAAAGCAGTATTAAACACATAAAAATATACAAAATGTATTTCTCGTACATTTATTCTATAAAATCATCAGCAAAGTTATGTATTCTTAGTCAAAGATCGGGTGATTGCAGAATGCCGTTAGTTTAGGTTGTGTTTGTTGATCATAACAACGGTAAGCTTCGAATTGCAGAAGCCATAGATATTAGCATCAGAAAATCTGACACCTGTGAGTAAATTCTTCATACGAAAAAGATACAAATCATGTTAGTCTCATGCTGAAAATAATGAATATTCTAGAGACAGAAATTACCATCTAAAACATTCATCTAGAAAATTACACTTACGATAAAGCGACCCCCCCCCTTTTTTTTACTTGTTAAAAAGAATAACTTATTTATTACTTATATCTATAATAGAATTATTTGAAGTGTAATAAGAGCAGAAGATTGGCTTAAACTCTTAACAGTTTAGATTTTTAATCTCCCTGTTTAAATTATTCTTTTATCTTAGGAATACGCTATTCTATATTTTCAATTTAAAATCAACAGAATAATTGAGACGTTTATAAAGTATGTGCAATTTTTTAATCTATTTATATGAACTTTGCATCATTTAATTTCATTTTATTAGTTCACAAAACTACAATTCGGTCCTAGCAGTCACGACGATTAAGGGGTTAAAAATCTTATTTCAAGCAATTAGTGTCAACTATGTGAGGACTACTAATCGTTAAGCTTTTCAATTGAATAATTTTAGCAATGCGAGATTTTTTGCCTTGTCCTCTAAATATTATTATAAATATATCAAAATGTAGTACTCAATATTATATTCTAAACAAAATTTATCTTATGAAATGCCTGTGGATACGCCTTTTTAAAGGTTTTTTTTTCCATACTGCTTTAAATCTGTATCAAAATAAAATTCAGTTAATAACTATTTCTAAACAAATATTTCATAAACAAAAGACTTTTGATATTTTTCACTTATTAGATCATAATTAATTGGTTTACGGTTAAATACGATTGTTCCCAAAGCATTGTCTTAAGAAATTTCTTTAAAGCAGGAATTATGAAACTATAAATACATTTCATTCACCAACTAAAAATGATATATTATAATTATTATCATATTAAAACATTTTAATCATATTGATCTTTATACTTTTAGCTAACGCATCTCTAGGCGTAATTTTGAAGACAAAAATACCTTTTTCTACACTTCAAATACATTTTTCAGAATAAAAGCACAATTTCATGACGCTTTTAAAACTGAATTAGAGCATAATTTTTATTTTTAATTAAAAACTTAAGCTCCGAAGAAACGACTTCCCGAAATATCGTGTGGGAATATGCTGAATTCGAGGGGTATTTTAAAAGTTTACGAAAAAAAATAAGAAAAAAAAAATTTGCAAAAAAAGTACCCACCAGATGCTGTCGAAAATGAGAAAATAATAGCATTCCTGCATAAAAAAAACTGCAAAGAAAGTAACCGTACATTTCCCGTATTAGATTTCCACCCGTACGCACAAATAAATTACTCCGGCTAAAAATACAAAAACTATTTGCGTTGGTAAGATGAGAAAATATCCTCAAGAAGCCACATTGGAGTAATAAAAGTTATTTTATGCACTTCGTGACTTCCTAAGCAGTATTGATTTGAGAAATGCGATGATTAATAAGTCATTAACAACATTTCCTTTTCTTAACGGTTTCTGGTAGTGGATTTAAAACCGTTGCGATTTTATATAGGAATTAACATTAATTTGTGAGATTACGTTACGTTTTTTCTTCAAGGAGTAATTAAGAAGTTGAAAAAAATTCTTAGTAAATAAATTGAATTGGCAGGTCAACATTCTTAGAGGAATCTTGGTCTTCTGGGACTCCTGAATTAGATATTGTCGTAACAACTTAAAAATTTCGGCCAATTTAATTTCAATTTTCATTTGTTAATAGATATATTTCTCAGATTTTTAATGTCGAAAGCAAATAGGCGAACCATTTAAAACCATTTTGTGTATTTATTAAATTTCCGAGCAGCAGTAATTGCTAAATTCAAATTATTGATGATTCATCAGGTTCTAAGAAAAGGAATTTTTTTTTAAAGATACAATAAATTTGAATGATTTGTTTTTCTTCTGATAAATGCAAAATTTATATTCTCTCTATCCTCCTCAATTTTTCCTCAATTATTTTCTTATTTAAGGTATGCGGATATTCAAACTAGGCGATGAGGGATGCCTTATTCAGGAAAGAGAGCTCACAAATACTGTAAGAAGGATGTTCTTGGGCCTCTTTATAACTTGCATGCCGAAATGTGTTTCTTCGGATAACCAAACTATCGTGAATTTAAACCTATATTAATTTAATAACTAAAGAATGACGGCAACTATTATTGCACGTCTAGGTATACCTATAACCGGCTACTCCGACACGCCCAGAAATCTAAGAAGCACGTAAAAATCTGAATGGCCAGACGGCCGCAACAGCAACACTGGCGAATCCTATGGGCCATCACCGGCCACTGTACAACCCTTCCCTTGGGAAGTACGTTCCATCATAGATGAAACCTCCAACCCCCACATTTTTTAGTACCCACTAGGGTGGCGAGAACCAACCACCATATCGGAGGCTTTTCATCTCAATTACGAGGTGCCCCCTAGTGGGAGCACGTCTAGATGTAGTAAGTGATCATGCGCTGCAGGGTGACACCGATTATAGAGGCACTTGGAGCCAAAAAATATAAGACACGGGGTAAAATCAATTACAAAATTGTATAGCGTATTTGATGTAACACAAAAAAAATGCATATAGAGCAATAATGCTAAGAGAAAAACGTGTAAAACGTGGATTGTTTTTTCGTGATTTCCCAAATCTGTGACGTAATAAGTTGCCAGAACACAAGAAAAGACATTGTTTTGAACAACAAATAACGTGATGTTTTTTTTCTGTCCGGTACCTCAAATAGTATTCCACCTCTCTGCCAATATTGCAGGACCTTAACGCACTTGATATGGTACAAAATGCGTGATATGGTGCAAAAAAAATTATAGATAAGCATTGTAGCTGATGGAGCATTTAGAGCACTAACAATAAAAATATCTACTGATAAATAATTTCTGAATTTTATTTCTAAATCTTTTCTGGTGTAAGTGCATTGAAAATCGCTACCAAGCAAATGCGCGTTTTACATGTTGGAATATTATTTGGAATAACCAGTGGGTAAGTACAATAATGAACGTTCAATCTGTGGTCTATTCTATGGTTTGTTCTACGGAATTTTAAGGTGTATTGGGGTATTCTATCTTTCAATAACCTGTATTCAATCGACAAACAGTAATAGAAATATGAAATGAAATTATATCATTTGAAATTTCAATTTTTTTATAACATAGAATTCTATAACCGTATTCTTAAGCAATAAAAGTAATCAAATTATGCAAGCATACAAAATAAAATTGTACAGAATTTTGTTTAAGCCTAGCGATACTAGGCTCAAATTACAACACATTCAATGCGGACAACATACAATAGTCTGACATCTTTGCACTTTTTATAAAAGCATCATCAAAGTCCCAGATTAGCAGTTCAATTCTAATTACTCTATTAAGTTCATAATTAAAGGATAAATATTTTAGGTCTCAAAATATGATTAAATCTAATTTTTTTATTCTACTAAAAAGAAAAAAAAGAAGGAAAAAAAACAGATTGTACAATAAACAGATTGATTGTACAAAAACAGATGGTAGTCTGCATCAATACAATATGTACTTCAAGTGCCGTCTTCTTAGCAATTGAAATAATAATAAACAGTTTGTAAACTATGTGCGGTCTTAAGTCTCTTATAAGTGCTCTAATAATCCAGCTGGGCGTCAAAGATAAATGTAACGTACAAAGAAGGTTGCATGTTTGTTGACAGCTTCAGCGTCACGCAATAGTTTAGAAAAGCTGCAGTTAACGTCATTAAACGACGCATTACTTAATCTTGGGCGCCGCTCTTTTGATTAAAATAACGAGTAAGGAGCAAAAAATTAATGCGCCGTAAAGTGCTGACAAGTAAGAAACGCAAAAAGTTGCAAACGCATTCGAAGAAGATTAATATATCATTAGATTTTTTTTCAGCAAAAAATATTCGCAATATCACCTTATTATTCAATCTTGTCAATGAAGCCTTAATCCTTTCTGCTTCAAAAATATTCTACTTGTTTTAACTATTTTTAATTTTTTTTACGATTATTGCTTTTCTCTCACTTTTTATTTTTGAATTGCGCTTGAAAAAAGTGAACGACGTAGAAAAAATCTTGGTTTCCATCGGAATTTTGTTTTATGTTTTTGAGAACAAGCTGATCACAGCAAACACGCACTAGAAGATAATAAAAACATATTTATCATCATTCATAATTTTTAAATTAAAATACGAACATAATCAAATAAATTCTACATGCCAATTTGGGAGAAAAATAAATTATTTTTTACACGATTTTATTTGGATTAGAAAATAAAGGAAAGAAAGAAATGGTACATGATTTGGGAGGAAAGTTAGTCCTTTTTCCTATTAATTTTTTTCATAAATTATTTCTTTCCTCATTAAAATATAAATATTTAAATAAAAACATAACCCTTAATTTTAAAAATTATTGCAATTATCCATTTATCGTGGTATTGCATGACAGATTTTCATTTTAAGCCGTAAATAAACTAAAAATTTTAAAAACTTTTAAAAGACTGTTGTTATTAATTCTGTACTTTTTTAATTTGAAATTTTCTGCTTCAGTTACTTTGAAAAAACAGCATTCAGGGATATAAATGTTTTTCTGTTTTGTTTAAAAAAATCAATCCTTATAATTTTCTATTAATAAAGTATGTATTGGACGGCAGAGGCTTTTCTATAGATTAATATCTTCCTTCTGTTCTGAAGAAATACGATACCTATTTTTAGTGATACCTCTTAATTTCATATCGTGATGAGATTACCTAGGCACATTTCCAGTATCTCATGTAGGACAATACTGTGCAATATTGTGCGATAATTTACAATATTATTCAGTTTTAAACAATGTTATAAAATACTGTACAATATCCATGTTGTACTGGGGATATTTTAGATCGGGGACATTTAACATATTTCACTTGCACCAGGTGGGTGTGCTGGATTATTTTTTGGTGCAATATTTTGAGCCTCACCTCATAATTTAGAAATTTTAGATGGCGAGGACGGTATATGAACCGCCATGTTTTCTCAAAATTTCCACGAAGGGGAACGTTTCACCCTTGACGAATTCAAAGGACATCAGAAAAATCTTCTTTAGAATCAAACCTCGAACCTGTGACCTTTCGTTGATAAAGCTGAAACTCTGCTATGTCGTCTCTGTAGTAACCATGAACCTTAAAAAATTATAAAATATATTAAAAACAATTAAAAGTACTGCACTGTCAAAACTGAATGAAATTCTGCGCTGAAATCCATTTAAAGTTAAAAAAATGCAATAAATTATTTATTTATGGTATTTTATTAATATTAGGATTGTTATATCATAATCTTTTGTTTGCTTTATAAGTGCTGTTCCAATTTATTAAAATAATATTTTTTTACTACATCCATATTATTCTAATTAATGCTTGGCTACTATATAACCAGAAGCGAATTGAAGAGAATTTTAATTCTATTTTGGGCTTCCTACAATAATAAGCTGTAATCAATTATCTATGCAATTGAAGAATTTGAAGCAATAAAAAAAATCAACTCTGGAAGAAATAAATGAGAGATTGATCATAATATGCTAATCTTAATTTTTGTTTAATTTAAACAGATTAATAATAGAAAATAGAATCGCAAATAACTTTGTTTTTCCTTAAAAATAATTAAATTCTATTAACAATGGTTACTGTAATGGAATTATTTCATTAAATTAATGGCATGAATTTAATCAACCCTCTTTTAAAAAAAATTGATTTAAATTGTATTTTGAAACCAATTTAAAGAGCTTCTCCATTTAATTTAGAAAAACGGGGATTATATATCTTGGTGAATTCAAAAGTTTTTAATTATTTAAAGTACAGTGTTTTTTTATGTATCTTGTGTTATATTCCAACTAAATAATCCGTCTCATAGTTATTCTGTGCAAGATAATTTCTATAAAAGTAAAATGTTGCTATAGAATCTTTATCGAGAACAATTTGATAAATCCTGTCATAACATGAACTGATGTTTTTTCTAGACCATCAGAATTTGTCGAGATAAACTCTTTCATAACCGCTTAAACTTGAGTGAATATTATTGCTTTATAGGATATTCAATATATTAATACGGGTTCTAGATGAATATCTTATTTTCACATTTCATTTAGAAAATAATCTAAAGATGTTGAATGAGCACGCATAAAAGGATTTGAGTCTTTTAGATGTCAACATTTTATTAAAAAATGGAACTTAAAATTTCTTTTTTAAGTTCTCTGAATGTCATCTTCTCGTGAATATTTTTTTTTTCATTTCATTTGCACATTCAGGAACAAGTATTCAATCCATTACACTTAAATTTCTTGACATACTTTTCGTCCTTTAACATTACAAATTGCAGCTATACTGAGCCAAGCCAGATGTATTTCCTATATTTAACATATTGATAAAATGATATTGCACCATATAGTCATTATATTTTCACTCATGTAAATTAGTCTGTTGCTTCTAACGACAGTTTGTGTCAAACGCATTGCTACTGTTATGAAAAAATGAAACTTAAAAATTCTTTTTTTCAATTCTAGGTATGTCATTTTTTCACAAGTATTTTTTAAAAAACCTTTATTGCGCATGCAGGAACAGTATTAAATCTATTACACTTAAATCCCTTGACACGCTTTTTTTTCTTTATCATTACTAACTTCAGCTATACTTGTCGCAATATACACTGAGAATATAATTCAAGTTAAATGATGCACATTTATTAAGTATTCCCATTGTCATAAGCCCCTTTCTAAATATTGCATATTTATTGAAAAGTGGAAAATAACTGTCAGTTAAAATTGTAGGCCCACAGAAAATAACATGATATAAATCAATATTTTACACTCACTCCATACTTTTGCATTAAGGTCATTTCAAAAAGGAAACTTAAAATTATAAAAAGTATTAATTTGGAATGATTAAATAAAATATAAAATTCATTCTAGAAATAATTTTCGAATTATTTTTCAGAGATTGTGGCAATAACTATTCTATCTAAACGGATCTTCGAAAAAAATTGTTAAACATCGTAAGAACTTAATTTTCAAAATATAACTTCTTAAAATTCTTCTAGGGTCGAGGTGGCCTGGTAGTAAGATCCCGTTTCCGGGACCGGAGGTTCAAAACCGCTTCCACTCTAGTGAGGCTGGTGCACATGAAAGCACATGAAAACAAGGAGGGTAAAATGCCCCTTCACTGTTGTAATGCGGAAACTTGGAGATGGAGGATACCAGTTCAGGTGTTGTCCTCGTTGTCTGACAACAGCTCAAAATTATGAGATCCGTCCTGAAGAAGCCCTAGTGTTGCTTTAAAACAGGACGTTAATGTAACTAAACAAAATTCTTTTAATAATTCTCTTATTTCTTGTCTATAATTTGCTAATCTTTCGCCTTTTATTAAAGATAAATTCTTTTAATAAAAGCTTTATTTTTTATATAAATCTTAACTCAACTCACTACAATAAATTACTCTGTTAATTACATCTGTGCCTCTTAAATATAGAGCAATATATAAATGCAATCAAATAAAATCTTTAGTATTTTATATATAGCACGGAAAGTGATTTCCTAAAGTAAAATGTTGCCCATTAATTATTACTCATAACCCTTACTACCCCTTTGTTCTCGACATCTGTATTTTGGATTTTCATGATTTTGCCACACTACTTATCCAAAGAGCGAGTTAGTCATGCATTACAGATAGGTTCGCGTTGACAATTATTTACAAACCATGATCCTGCAGATTGTGAGCAAGAACAAAGCAGGAATATCGTAATACCATGAGACACTTCCTTTAATTAGGATTATATCGATCTAGTTAAACGAAATATTGCCATGAATTTTATCTAAGCATTCACATGATATTGGGTTGTAATTAAACAAAAGAAGCTTAAGGGGACATAAATGTAGTTATCCACGAGAACACTCGTGTAGAACGCACATGAATAGGCGCAGGGTATGTCTTGTCCTGTAATTTAGTATCCACCAATAAACAAACTATAATGGAAACGAAGTAATAGGTTTTAATCTATTTGCATTCAGTTCACTAAAAAATAATATAAACTAATTTAAACTATTTATTATTTCAAAAAAAAGATAAGTTTAGAATTTTATATATATAAGACGCACACGTATATAAACAAGATATCAAAATTTTGCTATTTCCAACACAGTTAAACATACTGCATACATAAATGTGCTATAAATATACACGCTAAAGAACTTCAAGAATGGGATCGCTGAGTAAATTTCACCAAGATTCAAAAGGTTTTTTTTTT
This sequence comes from Argiope aurantia, assembly GCA_026543865.1. Taxonomy (NCBI): domain Eukaryota; kingdom Metazoa; phylum Arthropoda; class Arachnida; order Araneae; family Araneidae; genus Argiope; species Argiope aurantia. Next base: position 329,389 of record JAPMOR010073310.1, read on the forward strand.
CATATCTTTCAATAAAGACATATTTCCAGGAAATTCGCGCAAATCTTTTCGACCTGGTTCTTCGCATTTTAGAGATCAAAATTCCTGACACTTAAATTTTCGTCTTTTTCCAAAAAAATGTTACATAAAAAAATGGTTCTGTTGATAATGAGTTAAGCTTTCGCTTCTAAGGTTTCAGTTAAATCTGTTTTACAAGGCTTCGTGTTAGCAAAAATAAAACCAATGTGTATCACAAATAAACAGCACAAGTCTGATTTCGGGAAAAATGTTCAAACTGAATTCATTATCAAAAAACATGTATGTTTTATAATTTTTATAAATACGTATCCTACTATTAATAATTTAACACAAGAACATATACAACTGAAATTAATACACTGAGATATTTATATTAGAAATTATTTTAATAAAAATAATATTTACAAAATATCTAATATATTTAGATTAGGAATTATTCTATTTAAATTGAGGCTGAATTTCTATTTGAAGCACAAACTAGACAGCTAAATTTTGCCTTTTTAGTAAATAAATCTTTACTAAAATAAAAATTAGAAGTCAGTATTTTTTCACTCTAATTTTTCTAACAAAATATTTGATAGTTAATACGCTATCTTTGTTAATAGGTTTAGAGAATAA